>CM068384.1:73808620-73976120 GCA_034770075.1 Aralia elata
TCCACGGTCTGCGTCTACATTCGGAGGGCCAGACAGACGCTTGGCTCAGATTCTATCACTTCTTGCTGGTGAGGCTTCTTTTCCTCCCTTTTTACTGGACTTTCCTTCATTTATTTCTCTTTCCTGCATTCGTCGGTTACTCATGCTTTTCACTGTTTCTGTTCGTAGTTCTGGGCCTATGAGCGCCTTCCATGTCTGAGGCCCGTCACTACTCTTGGCCTGGATACTTATCCCCGGGGTCGGCGATGGCATCATAGCACCTTGGAGGAGGTCCCGATATCTGGCAGCTTTGCACATTGCCGTATTCAGCTGGAGCTGATCACGGCGGCTGATGTCGTCTGGGTTCCCTACCTCTCCGAGCATCTGGCTATGGGGTTTGATGATGGGCATCCTTCTGGTCCGGAGTTCGAGCTTTCCACCCGTCGTCTCACTTTGCAGAGTGTTGGAGGATGGGTGATGTACTTTGGGGAGCGCGCATTCCAATGCGTCACTGGAGAGATCCGCATCCCACATTCCCTTCCTTTCACTACCTCCTGGCTGCTGGATTCTCAGCCCTCAGAGATCATGCTCGCCGGTGAGGACGGCCGGATGCTTTCTACGGGTCCCAGTACGAGTGATGCCTTCCGTACCTGGTGGGTGCCCCGTACCATCGGTCCTCAGACCCGAGCCACATTCTTCCTCGGGGATATGGTCCCCGGCTCAGTGATGATGACTGACTGGGCAGCCTGTGTTCGGAGCCCTACCCACGCTGAGCAGATCGCCACCTTGACCCGGCAGGTAAACCAGTTGTCTCTATATCTTTGGGTGTTGGGCCGGACTCCAGAGGATTCTTATGCCTACGACCCTGACGGTGCGGGCTATGATGCGGGTCCGAGCTCATCTGATGCCACCGCGCAGCCATACATCCCCGACATGAACTTTGGGCCTTTGAGTTCGGCGACCCCAGGGGATCAGTTTGAGGATCCCGCCTTCATAGATGAGATTGACTTTATTTATATCAGGATAGGATAGGGCTTTTGTACCTGCACCTGTTTAGATTTCTTTTCCATTTTATGCACTATGTACTAAACTCATTTATTTATTTATGCACAGTTTTTTACCTTTTATCTCTATGAAATTCATTTTCTTTATTATTGTCTGTACGATGCATGCTTTTTATTTATGGATAGAAAATGACCCCTGTACAGTCTTTTTGATACTATTCTTTCACAGATGACGTCCTCAGATGTCGTGGTACGCTTGGATTCCATTCCTCCTACCGGGTTGGTCGGCAGCCTCCTTCGCTGGTTGGACAGTTTATTGCCGGCCGATAGGATTATCGCAGATGGCCGTTTGGGACATTCCTGGTCCTTATTAACCTTTCAGGTGCCAGCGGGCTTTATGGATGGTATTTTGAGCTATTGGGCCCCTGACCGTCAGGTGTTTAGGTTTGGGACAGTAGAGCTGACCCCCACCCTTGAGGAGTATGGTCGCTTCACCGGTTTGCCTTTGGATAGACCTTATGCCAGGGTCACATCTGGCTCCATGCGCCGTCAGTTCTTGACTTTCACTGGGTTGCGGAGGGCGGTTCTGCTATCGGTGGTCACATCAGACCATCTGGTTCCTCTTCATTTTTTGATTGACGGCTCACCTGACAGTTTTCTCCATTTCTCTGGTGACTTTTCCATGTCTGAGGAGCGCTGGGGGGCTTTGAGATTAGACGTTTTGATGGCCTGTGTCATCTCGGTTTTGTATCTGCCCGCCGGACCTGACCTGTTGGACATGCGAGTTGTCGCGGCCGTGAGATCTCTTCAGGAGGATCACACCATCCTTCCTATGATATTAGCAGATACCTACACGTCAGCCTCATACTGTCAGTCTTTCCGAGGCAGAGTATTTAGAGGGAGCTCGACTTTGTTGTACGTGTGGTTCATGAGTCATCTTAGTCCCATCGGCCATTTCCGTCGCCAAGGGTTTTGCTTCAGTCACGACATAGCCACGCAGTTTTCGTTTCGTCCTGTGAGCTGTACTGATGTGGCCTCCTGGACAGCATTTATGTCGGTCATCGAGGATCCCTTTCATCTGCTGGTCTATTCGGGTTATTGCTCCTTTATGAGCTTCTTGACTCATGTGCCTGACCTGGACTTCATTCCCATTGCTGGTTTGAGGGGCGTGACGACTTATCATCCCCTGGCAGTGATGGGGCAGTTTGATCAGACACAAGATTTTCACCTCTTCATGGGCGCGGCCGACTACCGATTCCTTATATCATCCCAGACAGAGAGAGATCTATTACGGGTATATGATCTTTGGCCTCGTAGGATCCTGGCCGAGTATAATGATAGTTGCCCCATCCAGACATTCGCTTATGTGCAGTGGTTGCGCGGAGATTCGGATGCGGTTGGTGTGAGTCAGACTGGGACTTTTGATGACTCTGGAGTGACTTTCCCAGACGATACCACATATCACTCGATCTCAGCCGATTCTGCCCCTAGTCAGGACACTGAACATAGCCGGATCCGACTGTCCTTGATTGCTATTGAATCTGAGAGGGATGCCGCCATTGCTGAGAGAGATGCTGCTATTCTAGCCAGAGATGCTGCCCTAGCTGACAGAGATGCCATTGTTTTTCATCAGGGCCAGGACAGTCATAGATGCACATTCTGGGACTGTCAGCCGAGCCCACTGCCTTATTGGACCGCATCAACATGTTGGGGCAAGCAGATTGCAGGGGACCCTGATGCTTTGGATCTATCCACCAGTTTTATCCAATCCTGCTTCAGTTAGTTGCAGATTTGTAGATTGTTTTATTTCCTGCATAGACTATGTTAATTTCATCGGTTATTGAAAAAGAAATCTCATAACAAAACGATCTTATATATATAGACATGCATTTAAATTTAGTCATTTTCCCTCTTATCGTATCGATGCCTTTCATTGGATCTTCATTTTATCCCGCTGGCTATGATTTTGACATTTCACCTTCTTTCTCTTCTCAAGTCTTGATGGAGATCTGACAGATATTGCCGCACCCCTGTTGATTTCATCGGATTGAGTCTTGGATTTTGGCTCATTGTTTGGTTGGGCTAGGTTTAGGTTACTTGGGATGAATTTGATTAGGGGCTGGTTTCGGGAAGGTTTTGAGGGTTTAGGAAGGTTTATCTGGCTGTTGGGGATTGGTTTTGTTTTAGGGAAAGGATTATTTTTAAAGGGATCGGACCGTGCCGAAATGGCTGCCTACGTACCCCCACAAGTTGGGAGATCAGGTCCTACGTAGTTCGCTCCTCAAAGAAAAAGAGGACTGATGATTCAAGCGTAGAACCGCTTCACCGCGTCGGAATTTAGGGGTTGTGGAAATACCTCACCGTCCATCTCTTGCAATATGAGGGCTCCTCCGGATAGCACTTTCTTAATCACAAAAGGTCCCTCCCAGTTTGGGGCAAACTTCCCTTTGGCTTCGTCTTGGCAAGGCATGACTCTCTTTAGCACCAGGTCATTCTCCTTGAATTTCCGAGGTCTTATCCTTTTGTCATATGATCGAGAAATCCTTTGTTGATATAACTAACCGTGCCAAACAGCAGCCACCCTCCTTTCATCAATTAGGGCCAATTGGTCGTATCGACTTTGCATCCAATCCTCCTCGCTTATCTGAGCGTCGATCAGTATTCTGAGGGACGCCATCTCAACCTCAACTGGCAGAACGGCCTCCATTCCATACACCAAAGCGTAAGGGGTTGCCCCTGTAGAAGTACGCGTTGATGTTCGGTACGCCAGCAGGGTGAGGGGTAGCAGATCCGGCCATCCCCGATGATTAGCAGACATTTTTGCCATGATTTTCTTGATGTTCTTATTTGCAGCCTCTACTGCCCCATTCATCTTGGGACGGTAAATGACAAAATTGAGATGTTTGATCTTAAATTGGTCGCATAATCCTTTCATGAGGGCGTTGTTCAAATTCTTGGCATTGTCGGAGACCAAAACCTCAGGTTGCCCATATCGACAAATGACGATGGTGAAATAATCGATCATGACGAAAATGAATCGGTGCCCGTTGCTTGCTTTGGGCTCTATTGGCCCGATTACATCCATTCCCCACATTGAGAATGGCCAAGGGGAGGTCATACAGTGCAGTTCATTGGGAGGCGTATGGATCACATTACCGTGCGCTTGGCATTGATAACACCGCTTGACATGATCATCGTAGTCGGCCTTCAATGTTAACCAGTAATGCCCCGTTCTCAAGATCTTTTTGGCCAGCATTGGTCCACTCATGTGTGGCCCGCACACTCCGCCATGTATTTCGTTCATGATCCTTTGTGTCTGCGTCTCATCCACGCATTGCAACAGTCCCAAACCAGCATCCCTCTTGTAGAGTGAATCCCCACTCAGGTAGAACTTCATTACCATTTTTTGAATTCTCATCCTTTCAGCTCGGTTTGCCTGGTCGGGAATGGATCTATCCCTTAGATATTCCCTAATGTCGTGATACCAAGGCTGCTTTGGCAGAACCACCTCGCCTGATAATACTGCAACATGTTCCTCGTATGCCGGGGCATTCTGTACTGCTATCTCAATCTGCGGAACATCCTTTCTTTTGATTATATGGATTAAGGAAGCCAGGGTGGCCAACGCATCCGCAAAATCATTCCGTCCCCGGGGAATATGGCAGAAAGCGATATCTTCGAACTTTTGCATCAATTGGATAACACAACGATGGTATGGGAGTAACCGGAGCTCTTTCGTGTTGTACACCCCAATCGCCTGTCTGATTACCAGTTCTGAATCCCCGAACACCGCCAGTCTCCTCACTCCCATATCGCGTGCAAAACGGAGTCCCAAAATACATCCCTCGTACTCAGCTGTATTGTTCGAATTACTGAACTGCAATTTAGTGGCTACAGGGTATTGCTCTCCGGTGATAGAGAGCAAGACCGCTCCTGCTCCTGCCCCTTCAGCATTCATGGTACCATCAAAATACAGCTTCCAGAATTGTCCCTCGTCATTGCATTTCGTGTCTGACACCCAAAATATATCTTCGCCCGGTAGAGGAGTTTCTAACGGCTCCATCCCTCCTGACGGGGTTTCTGCCAACTGATCTGCAATTCCCTGCCCCTCCATGGCCTTCTGGGTTACGTATACCATGTCGAACTGTTGTAAGATTAACTGCCATCTTGAAAGTCGACAGTTCAGCATGGGCCTTTCAAAGATATATTTCAAGGGATCCACTCTCGATATCAGGTACGTAGTATGCCCATGGAGGTAGTGCTGTAATCTCCCTGCAGGCCAGGCCAGAGCACAACAGGTCTTCTCGATGGGAGAGTAATTCTGTTCACATTGGCTAAATCTCTTGCTGAGGTAATAGATGGCCTGCTCTTTAACTGCCTCATTCTTCTGCCCCAGCATGCATCCCATTGCAATGGCATTAACCGATATATACATAAACACGGGGATCCCATCCTTCGGGGGTACCAGCACTGGTGCCTCAGTCAGCTGTTTTTTAATGGTCTGAAAAGCCCTCTGACATTGCTCATTCCATTCTTGGGAAGCACCTTTCCTCAACAATTTGAAAATTGGCTCGCACGTAGTTGTCAAGTGGGATATGAAACGGCTGATGAAGTTTATTCTTCCCAGGAATCCTCTTATCTCCCTCTCTGTGTGAGGTGCCGGCATATCCACAATAACCTTAATCTTTGCCGGATCCACCTCAATGCCTCGATCGCTAACCAGGAATCCCAAGAGCTTACCTGATTGTACTCCGAAAGCACACTTTGCTGGATTGAGCTTCAAGTTATACTTTCTGAGTCGATCAAATAGCTTTTTGAGATGGGTTATATGATCCGATTCTACCCTTGACTTCACGATAATGTCATCCACGTAGACCTCTATCTCCTTATGCATCATGTCGTGGAACAAGGCCATCATGGCCCTCTGATAGGTGGCCCCCGCATTTGTGAGACCAAAAGCCAACCGTCTATAGCAGAAAGTGCCCCAAGGGGTGATGAACGCGGTCTTTTCCCGATCTTCTTCCGCCACCATTATTTGATGATACCCCGCAAAAGCAATCCACAAAAGAGTACACATCTCGTACTGGGCTGTGTTATCCACCAGGATGTGTATGAAAGGCACCGGGAAGTTTATCTTTGAGACTGGCCTTGTTTAGATCTCTGTAATCTACACATACCCTCACCTTTCCTCCAAGCTTAGCCACTGGGACTACATTGGACAGCCATTCGGGGTAAGTGGATACCCATAATGATTCCCCGCCCTGAACTGTTTTGATGATTTCTTCCTTCACTTTTAAGCTCCACTCAGGTTTTCAACTTCCTTAGTTTCTGCTTGATAGGCCTGAAACCCTCCTTGGATGGGCAACCGGTGTACCACGATGTCGGTGGACAATCCGATCATATCCTCGTGCGACCAGGCAAAGACATCTTCATATTGGCTTAACAACTCAGTCATTTCTGCTTTTTGGCTGGGGGTAAGGTCTGTCCCTATCTTGAGTTCTTTTGGCTTGTCCGGGGTTCCGATATCTATAGTGATGGTTTGGGTCTAAAGTTGGGTTTTGGGTTTATCCTCGACCCATCCTTTGAATCTCCTCAGGCGCGTCGTCGTAATCTGTCTCGTCTTGCTCAAATGCCCATACAAATCGAAATCCAGCTCAATGTCAAACATCATAATCATCATTCAAATTTGAAAGATCGTTTGTTAGGCAATGATTACTCAATTTGGTACACCTGACATGATACAAAATACTTGTCATATATAAGTTTTTTTCTCCCACGATGAACACATTTTCAGATAACTTGAAGAAACGACATAATTATGCAAAATATAAAACAACAACAAAAATAAACTTCTTCCTCATCCCATCCTCTGGGGTCTATCACCCTGAGGTCGGGTTTTACCCTCTTTTGGATATCACTGGTTTCATGGTCCAGTTGTCGACGGTCAGGTCAGATGAAATGTGCTGGATGAGAGGTGGCTTTACACCGGACACTTCCCCGATGACCACGGCCACATCGCCTGAGTCTCCCTTCATACCTTCCTTAGGAATAACCAAACCTGCCCAATCGATGATAGGCACACTTTGTTGGGCTCCTGGTGTGGCAACATTCGTCCCCTCTTCATTGCTTATTAATTGTCCGGGGATATAGCATTGGGTTTCGAACTCTTTCGCGACCTCCTGTAGGAAACTTTCCCTTTTGGTTAATTCATCATTTGTGGGGGACAAATCTTCACCCCCTGCTCTAGTCACAGGCTTGCTAGTCCCCTACTCATTGTTGACCGGGGTCACCGGACTGCCAGCCAGTCGAATCGGAGCCGCGCTTTGACGGTGTCCCCGTGCTACACCTCCGTGATATCCCAAACCTGCCTTGCCCACCTGATGGGGTGGTTGAATGGGCTTGGTGATTCCTTGGCTACTCTTTCCTAACCCCTGCCCAGGTTGGAATTTCATTTTCATCATTTCTTTTGCCACGAAGGTAAGTTCTGGAGAGACCTTGGGTTTCACAGCTGGGGCTCCCAAGCATCTGTAGTGGGGAGTACTGATTTCCAACGCCTAAAAACTGGCAGGTGCCGCCGACTCATCCACATTAATCACTGGCAGGCCATTCCTGGGAGGAGAAGGATCATCACATTCTGCCGAGATCGTCACCAGATTCCCATCAATGATTAGTTTGATTTGTTGGTGTAGCGTGGACGGAACTGCCCCGACCATGTGTATCCACGGCCTTTCCAGTAACAGGTTATAACTGGCGGCGATGTCTAGAACTTGGAAAGAGATATCAAAATTGCAGGGTCCTATTTCCACTGGTAATTCTATCTCTCCAATTGTATCCCTTCGGGAACCATCGAAAGCTCGCACCACCACATGACTGGCCCGTAGGCGCTTGGGATTGATGTTCATCTTCTGCAATGTACTGAGGGGACAAATATTCAATGCCGATCCCCCATCAATCAACACCCCATTCATGATATATCCTGAGGAGATTACCGCAATATGTAGCGGTTTTCGATGCCCCCTTCCCTCCTTGGGGATGTCCTCATCTGCAAAGGATATCACATCGCTCTCCATCAGATGGCCCACCAGCTGGCCGAAACCTTCCTCACTAATTTCTTTGGGCACGTATGCCTCCTCCAAGACTTTTGCCAGGGTTTTGCAGTGCTCATTGGATGATAACACCCAGTCCATGATTGATGACAGGGTCGACTCCTCATTTAAAATCTGTATCCCTCTCGCCTCCGGATGGTCCATCCTCTTCAAGAATTCCATGGCCCTCTCCTCGGATATCTCTTCATTTTTCTTCTTTTGGCACTCCAGGACTCGCTCGGGAAGATACAAGGGATTCCCCTTTGTCGTCACAGAAGCACAACTGGCCGCTTCCTCTGACACCCCCCATAATTCCATGGCACCGTCTTTAGACTGCTGATAGGGATTTGCGGTCTTGCTGCCAGAATGATGGGTTTCGGTGCCGCCAATTTGACAGGTTCCCCCAGGGTATTTCCAGTTACACCCATCACTCGAATGGGCGCTCCCCGTGCATTCCCGTGATTGCTTATCATGTTGATCATTTCATCCATTTTCTTCACATAATTCAGCCTTGACGGCCCCTCGACCTCACCGTCCTCCGCCATATTGACCCCACCTCCATCATGTCTAGGCAGGGGATTGACCTTAACGTTTGGGGAGTCTGGCTGTTCCACCACAATTTCCCCATTATCAATCAAATTCTGAATTATATGCTTCAAGGTCCAACAATCCTGCGTATTATGACCCGGGGAACCCGAGTGGTAGGCACATCGCTTGCTTGGGTCAAACCTTCTTCCCTTTGGGTCACTCGGGGGTGCCAAATTGATTATCTTCTTTTGGGCCATCAATGCCGCCAATACCCGTTCAAGAGGCTCCCCGAGCGGGGTGAATACCCGATTTTGCGAGGCCTCAAATCTCCTTCGCCCCTCTGCCCTTTGATCAGTGAAGTTAGGCTGCCGGGATGGCCCCACTCTCTGCCCATGTACTGGAGGATTGCTCTCTACCTTTCTAGAAGATCCCTGTATGACGAGGGAAACATCCTCCTCCTTCTTCTTTTGGACCCTACGGGAAGTGCTGCCATAGTTACCGCTTTGGATTTGTTCTGCAGCTGTTTCCAAAGCCGTGAGATCCCGAATTTTGCCAAATTTCAACCCCATATCCACCATTTCTCCGTGTTTTATCATTTCAGCGAAAGGCCTACCAATCCCTGAAATAACCCGCTCATAATACGGGGCCTCCTGAATATCTACGAAAGTCATCACCATCTCTGACCTGGGCGGCCATACCCCTCCATCGTTGTGCATAGTCCCTGAAGGATTCCCTGGGTTGCTTCTTAACTTTTGTCATTTGGTATCTATCCGGGGCCATTTGTGCCTGGAAGCTATACTGTGTTAAGAAGGTGTGGGCCAACTCCTCCCAATTGTGAATCCGGGCACTGTCAAGACGGGCATACCAGATTCTCGCTTCTCCTGTCAAGCTCTTTTGGAAAAGTTGCATCCTTAGACCTTCGTCTTCTGCATAAGATCCCAACTCCCCAATGTAGATTTTCAGATGTGTATAAGGATCCCCTTTCCCATTGTATTTCTCAAACTCAGGGACCTTGAACTTTTCTGGATATCTGGCTCCGGGGAAGACACAAACTGTTTCATCTTCCTGCGAAGGTCATCAGTATCTCCCTCCTCTAGAATCATGATTACTGTCTTGTTGAGGGCAGGAATGACCTTTGGGAGGACCGGCTCATCCTTAAGCTGATGTTGGTTATTTTTAAACAGGACTGCATCATCCTTAGGAGGATTCTGGTCACCCCCCGGTGGCGGTATATTATGTGGTCCCTGGTTTGATGAATCCTGTCTGACTAGGAACTGTTCTTTTAGCATTGTGGCCATTTCCATCATCTGCTTTTTAAAGTCATCAAACTCTTCCCGAGTGTCGACGCCGGGTTTTTCTCGTCTCCGTCCTTTCCAATTTTTTCCTTTTGATTGAATGATTTTTTGGAAAAGGTCGGCACTTAATGTCGACGGGGTTTTGAAAGATCGTTTTTTATGATGAGCCAATTAACCAGAGTCGCCAGTTGGTATATTTGAAATGGATGTACCAACTCATCCGAGTTTTCGTTTTTTATAAATCGCTGGCTCATGTGTGACTCCGAATTAAACGGTCTGCGAATCGAGATTCATAGAGTTCGGGGGCTTGCTTAAGCGAGGGGAAGGTGTTAGGCACCCCCCGACTTCCGTGAGACACGGTTACCGCAATCTTGATACTTTTCCTATCCTTTAATTCATGAAATGTATGTGCGTGCGTGTGTGTGTGCCTAAATGAAAGTTGTGGTGAGTTTGTATGAAAGAATCATTTGGATTTTTTTTTTAGGGAAAATCGTGCTTTAGTTTTGAGAGTGCTTAAAAAATGTCTTTTCGATATTTACGAGAAAGCCTTATTTTCTTATTGAGAAAGATTTGATTTTAAATTGACAAAAGCTATGAGATTTTTTATTAAGTGTTTGTTTGGGTAAAACGTGAGTTTGTTAAACCTTAGCCAAAATAGGAATCGAGATTTATACGTTGCTTTCATAAATGATAGGCAATTTCTAGGATCTCTTTCGCCCTATGTATCAAGGTTTAGTAAAACGTTTATTTCTCTTTATAAAACCACTTTTTGTGACATTTGGAAACCACTTCCTTTTAGCTTTCTCGTAAAATAGGAATCGACTTTCATTAGCACTTCCAATTTTTAGCCTCGTGATGCTAATATCCTACTTTGATTAATTTTAGCAAAATCTTGATTTGTTTTGGCTTTGAAATCATTTTGTTGGATGTTACAAATCGAACTAAATATCAAACGCGTAGGGGGCTATTCATGGGCATGTAAGCCATCAAAATATCCCCTAACGCCAACAATCACATATTTCACTATTACGGGGCCTTAAACCCGATTCTCGCTCTAGCGTCGTTTTAAGGCCCAATGGTTACATGTTACAACAAAACGAGTACCTTGCATCTATTACATACGTCAAAACGTCCATCATCGGATTTGGACCAAGGGGTCGCATTCCTAGGCTCACACCCAAGATTACTACATACCCGCAAAATGAATACTACGAAACTAAACAACACGGATTTGCCTAATACACCATGGTATCCGAAAATGATAATCTAAATAAATTACATCCAAGAAATCACCATAAATAAGCTAGAAATTTCACCAAGTGGATATCCTCGGGTTATTAGGAAGAATTTTGTTCCGATGGAACCCTCACTAATAATCCCTAATCCGTGATTTCACATCAATGTTCAAGAACAACTACATTCAAAATACTTCGGATAACAAAAAGCTTGGCAAAAATGGTATAACAAAATGCTAAAACAAATGATTTTTCACCTTGCAAATAATCTCCACAATATGTATGGATTTGTGTATTGAGTAGAGTAGAAAATACGAGATGTAATCTCACAAAAATGGGTACAATTTCTCCCTATTTCTCACTCTTTTCTCTCTTATTTTTGATGTTTTTCTTGCTGTTTTTCTTCCCTTCCTGAGCTGCTGCTGGATTTTTTTTTTCTCTTCCCTGTTTCTGTATGCAAAATGGCCTGATAAGGGACTGCCAAGGGCAGCCGCAGATTGATCTGCGGCTGGCCGCAGATGGATCTGCGGCTGGCCCTTGGTTCTCCCCCCAGCCGCGCTCGAGTCCCGTGCGCTCGAGTCCCGTGCCGTCTCGAGTTCCGTCCTTTTCCGCGGATTGATCTGCGGCTGACTGTGCTAATTTTCTCATTTTCTGCACCTCGTCTCGATTTCCGTGCCGTACCGTTGATTTCCGTCGAAGGGCTCGTACTCTGCAGTCCGGGAATCTCCGGGAGACGTGCCACCTCATTCGGGGATGTCTATCTCGGATGGCCTTATTGTCACATCAGCCTCGATTGCCAATCACTGCGGTGGTGTCGGCGCTCGCCCTTGGGCCCACTCCTTCACTCCCGCAAGCCGGTTCAATTGACGATTTTGCCCTCCTGTCAAGGTTAGTACAGGGAACGCAAAATTTGGGTGTCTACAGCTGCCCCTCTTTATCATGTTTATGAAATGATGAATGAAATGAACAAGATAAAGAATAGACACTCGATGCATGAATGACAATGCACATGGATGACAATACATACATGATACTACACATATGCCCTATGATGCAACGTATGATGCAATGGATGCAGTCATATTCGTAAAAGGGTATCAACGCAATGCGGATGATCGTCTCGTAACCCCCGGTTATCGTCGCCGGTTGGTTATCTTGTCGGAGCCGGTTATCGTCGCCGGCCATCCATCTCGTAATCGCCGGTTATCGTCGCCGGTCGATTGTCTCGTCGGGGCCGGGTATCGTCGCCGGTCACCCCTTTTGTAACCCCCGGCTATCGTCGCCGGTTGGTTATCTCGTCGGAGCCGGTTTTCGTCGCCGGACATCCACCTCGTAATCGCCGGTTATCATTGCCGGTTGATTGTCTCGTCGGGGCCGGGTATCGTCGCCGGTCACCCCTCTCGTAACCCCCGGTTATCGTCGCCGGTTGGTTATCTTGCCGGAGCCGGTTTTCGTCGCCGGACATCTATCTCGTAATTGCCGGTTATCGTCGCCGGTCGATCGTTTCGTCGGGGCCGGGTATCGTCGCCGGTCACCCATCTCGTAACCCCCGGTTATCGTCGCCGGTTGGTTATCTTGCTGGAGCCGGTTTTCGTCGCCGGACATCCATCTCGTAATCGCCGGTTATCGTCGCCGGTCGATCGTTTCGTCGGGGCCGGGTATCGTCGCCGGTCACCCATCTCGTAACCCCCGGTTATCGTCGCCGGTTGGTTATCTTGCCGGAGCTGGTTTTTGTCGCCGGACATCCACCTCGTAATCGTCGGTTATCGTCGCCGGTCGATCGTTTCGTCGGGGCCGGGTATCGTCGCCGGTCACCCACCTCGTAATTCATTTTCACTAGACACATCAAACGGTTGCAAGGGAGCCAAGGGGACCCACCAGGGCCAGCCGCAGATGGATCTGCGGCCAGCCGCAGATGGATCTGCGGCCAGCCACAGATTGATCTGCGGCCAGCCGCAGATTGATCTGCGGCCAGCCGCAGATTGATCTGCGGCCAAGATCGGGTTCTTAGGCGGCTCGCCACTTCCAGATCTGTCACTTTCAACTTCGTACCCCACATAGATTCTTGCGATTTTGCTCGTTTGCAAGGACCTTTTGTCGAGTTTCCCAACTTTTCTGCAAAAACTGCTCCGGTAGGATCGCTCTACGCGCTACAGGTAACACTTTGACCGTTCACTTTTCAATTTCGTCAACATTTTGCTATACATTTGGCTATTTGCATGTTTAGAGATAGAAATGTATGCTTTACAATGCTATGCTATGTATTATCATATATACAAGCTATGTAGCAATTGTGTGAGTCCTATTTTATGCTCATGATATGGTCCCACATGCTGTTATTCCTTTTCTGCAAGAAAATCATGGATTACTGTACTTTACATGCTGTAACTATACATATGAATGCAATTTTGATCTGTTTGAGGCTTGGATTGATTGAAAACACGTTTGGCTTATGCCTGGGATGTCCATTTTACAAACGGAATTCTGCCGAATTTTTTTTTTTTTTTTTTTTTTTTAATACCATAAACATGCATCATGTTGCATTAATTATATGACGTGGGTAGGAATTTAGAATATTCGTGACATAATTCAAAAGGGAACTTACCTTCCTCCTTGCCTGTTATGTTCCAGCTATGGATCCCGATGCTCATAGCAGCTCCTCCGTGTCACGGACCTCAGGTGTTCGCCGTCGTAGGGCAGCACCTGCCCCCGTTCCTCCTCGGACCCGTCAGGCTCGCCGCTTGGCGGAGGCTGTCATTCGTCCTGCTCATCCGGACGTTGAGGAGGCTGTTCCTCCGGAGGTCGCGGCAGAGGGACCATCCTCCAGCACACCGGCTCCATCTCCTCATAGTGCCCCATCTGGCGCATTTGTGCAGATCCCCGATCTATTGGGTCGGGATCTCAGTCGTCATCCCTCGGCATCTCTCGTGGCTAACGAGGTATATTCGGTTCTATTCTGATTTTATTCTCAACTTCCCAATTCTCCTTTTATCCGGACTGACCCATTGGTGATTGCCCCAGGTACCCGAGTTTACTCAGCCGAGGGGCAACTGGTTCAACATCTACTCCCTTTACACGGCTTTGCACAGTGACTACCGGGCGGTGGTGGATTCTTGGGGCTTCCGTCACTTCTTTACCATCATTCCCCGCCAGTGCCCTTGGGGTTACATGAGGGCCTTATCAGAGCGATGGTTTTCAACCAGACGCAATAGGTCTCTTCACCTTCTTGACTGCGAGGTTGTGCTGACCCCCTGGGATTGGAGATACATTACGGGCCCTAGAGTTTGCCGGGTCCCGCGTTCCTCTAGATCTCGACATCACTCCTGTGGAGGTCCGGGCTTTATTGGGCTTCGGTGCTGAGGATCGGGTCTTTAAGGCCCGTAGCATTCGATCCGGCGCTTTGGCTGTCGATGCTGTTGGGGGTCTGTACGCACTGCCCATTCCAGCGAATCAGGGCACCAGGGACATTCTGCTACGACGCCTGTTCCTGACCATCATGAGGGGTTGTTTTCTGGGGAACAACTCTTCCACCATTCATTTCAGCGTCGTAGGAGCGGTCAGAGACGTGGACCGCATCGGTGACTATGACTGGGGGTCATTCACCTTTGCCTATTTCCTCCACGGTATGCGTCTACGTTTGGAGGGCCAGACAGACGCTTGGCTCGGATTCTATCACTTCCTGCTGGTGAGGCCTTTCTTCCTTTTTTCTTAATGTATTTCCCGTCAATTCATTTCTTTTCTTGCTGCATCTGTCGGTTACTCATGCTTTTCACTGTTTCTGTTCGTAGTTCTGGGCCTACGAGCGTCTTCCATGTCTTAGGCCTGTCACTACTCTTGGCCTTGATACTTATCCCCGGGGCCGCCGGTGGCATCACAGCACTTTGGAGGAGGTCCCGATATCAGGCAGCTTTGCACACTGCCGCATCCAGCTGGAGCTGATCACTGCTGTAGATGTCGTCTGGATTCCCTACCTCTCCGAGCATTTGGCTGAGGGGTTCGATGATGGGAACCCTTCTGGCCCGGAGTTCGAGCTTTCCACCCGTCGCCTCACTTTGCAGAGTATTGGAGGATGGGTGATCTACCTGGGGGAGCGCGCATTCAGATGCGTCACAGGAGAGATCCGGATCCCGCATTCCCTTCCTTTCACTACCTCCTGGCCGCTGGACTCTCAGCCTTCAGGGATCATGCTTGCAGGGGAGGACGGCCGGATGCTTTCTACGGGTCCCAGTACGAGTGATGCTTTCCGTACTTGGTGGGTGCCCCGCACTATCGGTCCTCAGACCCGGGCCACATTCTTCCTCGGGGATATGGTCCCTGGCTCGCTGATGATGACTGACTGGGCAGCCTGTGTTCGGAGCCCTACCCATGCCTAGCAGATTGCCACTCTGACCCGTCAGGTAGACCAGTTGTCTCTATTTCTTCGGGTGCTAGGTCGGACCCCGGAGGAGGCTTACACCTATGATCCTGATGGTACGGGTTATGATGCGGGGCCGAGCTCATCTGATGCCACCGCGCGGCCATACATCCCCGACATGAACTTTGGGCCCTCGACTTCGGCGACCCCAGGGGACCAGTTTGAGGATCCCGCCTTTATAGATGAGATTGACTTTATCTAGATCAGGATAGGATAGGGCTTTTGTACCTGTACCTGTTTAGATTTATTTTTCATTTCATGCACTATGTACTGAACTCATTTATTTATTTATGCACAGTTCTTTATCTCTTATCCTTATGAAATTCATTTGCTTTATTATTGTCTGTACGATGCATGCTTTTTATTCATGGATAGAAAATGACCCCTGTACAGTCTTTTTGATACTATTTTTTCACAGATGACGTCCTCAGATGTCGTGGTATGCTTGGATTCCATTCCTCCTACAGGGTTGGTTGGCAGCCTCCTCCGTTGGTTGGACAGTTTATCGCCGGCTGACCGGGTCATCGCAGATGGTCTTTTGGGACACTCCCGGTCCTTATTAACCTTTCAGGTGCCAGTGGGCTTTGTGGATGGTATTTTGAGATATTGGGTCCCTGCTCGTCAAGTGTTCAGGCTAGGGACAGTAGAGCTGACCCCCACCCTCGAGGAGTATGGTCGCTTCACCGGTTTGCCCTTGGATAAACCTTGTGCCAGGATCACATCTGGTCCCATGCGCCGTCAATTCTTGACCTTTACTGGGTTGCGGAGGGCGGTTCTGCTATCGTCGATCACATCAGATCACTTGGTTCCTCTTCACTTTTTGATTGACCGATTCGGCTCACCTAACAGTTTTCGCCACTTCTCTGGGGATTTTTCTGTATCGGAGGAGCGCTGGGGCGTTTTGAGGCTAGACGTTTTGATGGCATGTATCCTCTCAGTTCTGTACTTGCCCGCGGGACCCGATCATTTGGACATGCGGCTGGTCGCGGCCGTTAGGGCCCTTCAGGAGGATCACACCATTTTTCCCATGATATTGGCGGATACTTACATGTCAGCCTCATACTGTCAGTCCTTCCGCGGCAGAATATTCCGAGGGAGCTCGACTTTGTTGTATGTGTGGTTCATGAGTCATCTTAGTCCCATCGGCCACCTCCGTCGCCAAGGGTTTTGCTTCAGTCATGACATAACCACGCAGTTTTCATTTCGTCCTGTGAGCTGTACTGATGCGGCCTCCTGGACAGCATTTCTGTCGGTCATCGAGGATCCTTTTCATCTCCTGGTTTATTCGGGTTATTGCTCCTTTATGAGCTTCTTGACTCATGTGCCCGACCTGGACTTCATTCCCATTGCTGGCTTGAGGGGTGTGACGACTTATCATCCCATGGCGGTGATGGGGCAGTTTGATCAGACACAGGATTTCCACCTCTTCACGGGCGTGGCCGACTACCGATTCCCTATATCATCCCAGACAGAGAGAGATCTACTGCGGGTATATGATCTTTGGCCTAGTAGGATCCTGGCCGAGTACAATGATAGTTGCCCCATCCAGACATTCGCTTATGTGCAATGGTTGTGCGGAGATTCGGATGCGGTTGGTGTGAGTCAGACTGGGACTTTTGATGACTCTGGAGTGACTTTCCCAGACGATACCATATATCCCTCGATCTCAGCCGACTCTCTCCCTAGTCAGGACACTGAACATAGCCGGATCCGACTGTCTTTGATGGCTATTGAATCTGAGAGGGATGCCGCCATTGCTGAGAGGGATGCCGCCATTCTGGCCAGAGATGCTGCCATAGCTGATAGAGATGCCATTGCTTTTCAGGCCAGGACAGTCATAGATGCACATTCTGGGACTGTCAGCCGAGCCACTGCCTTGTTGGACCGCATCGACATGATGGGACGGCAGATTTCAGGGGATGCTGATGCTTCAGATTTATCCACCACCTTATCCATCCTGCTTCAGTTAGTTGCAGATTTGTAGATTGTTTTATTTCCTGCATAGACTATGTTAATTTCATCGGTTATTGAAAAGGAAACCTTGTAACAAAAAGACTTATATATGTAAACAGGTATTTAATTTTAGTCATTTTCCCTTTTTGTTGTATCGTTGCCCTTCATTGGATCATCATTTTATCCGGCTGATCATGATTTTGACATTTCGCCTTCTTTCTCTTCTTAAGTCTTGATGGAGATCTGACAGACATTGCCGCACCCCTGTTGATTTCATCGGATGGAGTCTTGGATTTTGGCTCATTGTTTGGTTGGGCTAGGTTTAGGCTATTTGGGATGCATTGGGTTAGGGCTGCTTTCGGGAAGGCTTTTGAGGGTTTAGGAAGGTTTATCTGGCCATTGGGGATTGTTTTTTTTTTGTTTTAGGGAAGGGATTATTTTTTTAATGGATCGGACCGCGCCATGATGGCTGCCTACGTACCCCCACAAGTTGGGAGATCAGGTCCTACGTAGTTCGCCCCTCAAAGGAAAAAGGGAATTGATGATTTAAGCGTAGAATCGCTTCACTGAGTCAGAATTTAGGGGTTGTGGAAATGTCTCACCATCCATTTCTTGCAATATGAGGGCTCCTCCGGATAGCACCTTCTTAATCACAAAAGGTCCCTCCCAATTTGGGGCAAACTTCCCCTTGGCTTCGTCTTGGCAAGGCATGACTCTCTTTAGCACCAGGTCATTCTCCTTGAATTTCCGAGGTCTTATCCTTTTGTCATATGACCGAGAGATCCTTTGTTGATATAACTGACCGTGGCCAAACAGCAGCCACCCTTCTTTCATCAATTAAGGCCAACTGGTCGTATCGTCTTTGCATCCAATCCTCCTCGCTTATCTGAGCATCGATCATTATTCTGAGGGACGCCATCTCAACCTCAATTGGCAGGACGGCCTCCATTCCATACACCAAAGCGTAAGGGGTTGCCCCTGTAGAAGTACGCGTTGATGTTCGATATGCCAGTAGGGTGAGGGGTAACAGATCTGGCCATCCCCGATGATTAGCAGACATTTTTGCCATGATCTTCTTGATGTTCTTATTGGCAGCCTCCACTGCCCCATTCATTTTGGGACGGTAAATGACAGAGTTGAGGTGTTTGATCTTAAACTGGTCGCACAATCCCTTCATGAGGGCGTTGTTCAAATTCTTAGCATTATCGAAGACCAAAACCTCAGGTTGCCCGTATCGACAAATGACATTATTCCTGATGAACCCAACGATAACCTCCTGAGTGACTTTGGGGAAAGAGGCTGCTTCTACCCATTTGGTGAAATAATCGATCATGACGAAAATGAATCGGTGCCCGTTGCTTGCTTTGGGCTCTATCGGTCCGATCACGTCCATTCCCCACATTGAGAATGGCCACGGGGAGGTCATACAGTGCAGTTCATTGGGGGGCGCATGGATCACATTACCGTGCGCCTGACATTGGTAACACACCGTTTGACATGATCATCACAGTCAGCTTTTAAGGTCAACCAGTAATGCCCTGTTCTCAAAATCTTTTTGGCCAGCATCGGTCCACTCATGTGTGGCCCACACACTCCACCATGTATTTCGTTCATAATCCTTTGGGCCTGCGTTTCATCTACGCACTGCAACAGTCCCAACCCAGCATCCCTTTTGTAGAGTGAATCCCCACTCAGGTAGAACTTCATCGCCATTTTTTGAATTCTCATCCTCTCAGTTCGACTCGCCTGGTCAGGAATGGATCTATCTCTCAGATATTCCCTGATGTTATGATACCAGGGTTGCCTCGTCAACCCCACCTCGTCTGATAACACTGCCACATGTTCCTCATATGCCGGGGCATTCTGTACGGCTATCTCAACCTGCGGAATGTCTTTTCTTTTGATTATGTGGATTAAGGAGGCCAGGGTTGCCAATGCATCTGCAAAATCATTCCGACCCCGGGGGATATGTCGAAAAGCGATATCTTCGAACTCTTGCATCAGCTGGGTAACACAACGATGGTATGGGAGTAACCGAAGCTCCTTAGTGTTGTACACCCCGATTGCCTGTCTGATTACCAATTCTGAATCCCCGAACACTACTAGCCTCCTCACTCCCATGTCGTGGGCCAAGCGGAGTCCCAAGATACATCCCTCGTATTCAGCGGTGTTGTTCGAATTGCTGAAATGCAGTTTAGCGGCCACGGGGTATTGTTCTCCGGTGATAGAGACCAGGACTGCTCCGGCTCCTGCCCCTTCAGCATTCATGGCACCATCAAAATACAACTTCCAGAATTGTCCCTCATCATTGCATTTCGTATCTGACACCCAGAATATATCTTCGCCCGGTAGAGGAGTTTCTAACGGTTCCATCCCTCCCGACGGCGTCTCGGCCAACTGATCTGCAATTCCTTGCCCCTTCATGGCTTTCTGAGTTACGTATACCATGTCGAACTGCTGTAAGATTAACTTCCATCTTGATAGTCGACAATTCAACATGGGCCTTTCAAAAATATATTTCAGGGGATCCATTCTCGATATCAGGTACGTAGTATGCCCATGGAGGTAATGCTGTAATCTCCCTGCAGCCCAGGCCAGAGCACAACAAGTCTTCTCGATGGGAGTGTAATTCTGTTCACATTGGCTAAATCTTTTGCTGAGGTAATAGATGGCCTGCTCTTTACCTGCCTCATTCTTTTGTCCCAGCATGCATCCCATCGCGATGGCATTGACCGATATGTACATGAACAGGGGGATTCCATCCTTTGGGGGTACCAGCACCGGTGCCTCAGTCAGCTGCTTTTTAATGGTCTGAAAAGCCCTCTGACATTGCTCATTCCATTCTTGGGAAGCACCCTTCCTTAACAACTTGAAAATTGGCTCGCACGTAGTTGTCAAGTGGGATATGAAACGGCTGATGAAGTTTATTCTTCCCGGGAATCCTCTTATCTCCTTCTCTGTGTGAGGTGCTGGCATGTCCACAATGGCCTTAATCTTTGCTGGATCCAACTCAATGCCTCGATCACTGACCAGGAATCCCAAAAGCTTACCTGATTGTACTCCGAAAGCACACTTCGCTGGGTTGAGCTTCAAGTTATACTTTCTGAGTCGATCAAATAGCTTTTTAAGATGAGTTATATGGTCAGACTCTACCCTTGATTTCACGATAATGTCATCCACGTAGACCTCTATCTCCTTATGCATCATATCGTGGAACAGGGCCATCATGGCCCTCTGATAGGTAGCCCCTGCGTTTGTGAGACCAAAAGCCAATCGTCTATAGCAGAAAGTGCCCCAAGGGGTGATGAATGCGGTCTTTTCCCGGTCTTCCTCCGCCACCATTATCTGATGATTATCCCGCGAAACAATCCACGAAAGAGTACATTTCGTACTGGGCTGTGTTATCCACCAGGATGTGTATGAAAGGCACCGGGAAGTTGTCCTTAAGACTGGCCTTGTTTTAGATCTCTGTAGTCTACGCACACCCTCACCTTTCCTCCAGGTTTAGCCACTGGGACTACATTGGATAGCCATTCCGGGTAAGTGGACACCATAATGATCCCGGCCCTGAATTGTTTAATGATCTCCTCTTTCACTTTTAAGCTCCACTCAGGTTTCAACTTCCTTAGCTTCTGCTTGACAGGCCTGAAACCCTCCTTGATGGGCAACCGGTGGACCACGATGTCGGTGGACAATCCGATCATATCCTCATGCGACCAGGCAAAGACATCCTCATATTGGCTCAGCAACTCAGTCATTTCTGCTTTTTGGTTGGGGGTGAGGTCTATCCCTATCTTGAGTTCTTTTGGCTTGTCTGGGGTTCCAATATCAATGGTGATGGTTTGGTCCAAATTGGGTTTGGGTTTATCCTCGACCCATCCTTTGATCTCGTCAGGCGCATCGTCGTAATCTGTCTCGTCTTGCTCAATGCCCATCAAATCGAAATCCAGCTCAATGTCAAAATCATAATCATCATTCAAATTTGACAGATCGTTTGTTAGGCAAGGATTACTCAATTTGGTACACCTGACATGAAACAAAATACTTGTCATATATAAATCATTTTCCACGATGATCGCATTTTCAAATAACACGAAGGAACGACATAATTATGCAGAAATAAAACAACAACAAAAATAGAACTTCTTCCTTCCCCCATCCTCTGGGGTCTACCACCCTGACGTCGGGTTTTACCCTTGTTTGGATATTATTGGCCTCACTGTCCAATTGTCGATGGTCAGGTCAGACGATATGTGCTTGATGAGCGGTGGCTTTATACCGGACACTTCCCCAATGACCACAGGCCACATCGCCCGAGTCTCCCTTCATACCTTCCTTAGGAATAATCAACCCTGCCCAATCGATGATAGGCACACTTTGTTGGGCTCCTGGTGTGGCAACATTCGTCCCCTCTTCATTGCTTATTAATTGTCCGGGGATATAGCACTGGGTTTCGAACTCTTCCGCGATCTCCTGTAGGAAACTTTCCCTTTTGGCTAATTCATCATTTGTGGGGGACAAATCTTCACCCCCTGCTCTAAGTCACAGGCTCGCTAGTCCCCTGCTTATTGTTGACCGGGGTCACCGGGCTGCCAATCAATCGAATCGGGCCCATGCCCTGACGGCTTCTCCATGTTATACCTCCATGATATCCCAAACCGGCCTTACCTATCTGATGGGGCAGTTGAATGGGCTTGGTGATTCCTTGACTGCTGCTTCTTCCTAACCCTTGTCCAGGCTGGAACTTCATCCTTATCATTTCCTTTGCAATAAAAGTAAGTTCTGGAGAGACCCTTGGTTTCAACGGCTGGAGCCCCCAAGCATCTGTATTGGGGAGTGCTAATCTCTAGTGCCTGAAAACTGGCTGGTGCCCGCCGACTCATCCACATTGATCACTGGTAGGCCACCCCTGGGAGGAGAAGGGTCATCACATTCGGCCGAGAATTGTTACCAGATTCCCATTGATGATTAGCTTGATTTGTTGATGGAGCGTAGAAGGCACTGCCCCGGCCATGTGTATCCACGGCCTTCCCAGTAACAGGTTATAACTGGCGGTGATGTCTAGGACCTGGAAAGAGATATCAAAAGTACAGGGTCCTATTTCTACTGGTAATTCTATTTCTCCAATTGTATCCCTTCGGGAACCATCGAAGGCTCGCACCACCACGTGACTGGCCCGTAGGCGCTTGGGATTAATGTTCATCTTCTGCAATGTGCTGAGGGGACAAATATTCAATGCCGATCCTCCATCAATTAACACCCCATTCATGATATACCCCAAGGAGATTACCGCAATATGTAGCGGTTTTCGATGTCCCCTTCCTTCCTTGGGTATGTCCTCATCCGTAAAGGATATTACATCGTTCTCCAATAGATGGCCCACCAGCTGGCCGAAGCCTTCCTCACTAATTTCCTTGGGCACGTATGCCTCCTCCAGAACCTTTGTCAAGGTTTTGCAATGCTCATTGGATGACAACACCAGGTCCATGACTGATGTTAAGGTTGACTCCTCATTTAAAATCTAAATCCCCCTTGTTTCCGGGTGATCCATCCTTTTCAAGAATTCTATAGCCCTTTCCTCGAAAATCTCTTCATTTTTTTCCCTTTGGCTCTCAAGGACTCGCCCGGGAAGGTATAAGGGGTTCCCCTTTGTCGTCACAGAAGCACAACTGGCCGCTTCCTCTGGCGTTCCCCCATAATTCCAGGGTACCGTCTTTAGACTACTGATAGGGATTTGCGGCCTTGCGGCAAGGATGAGGGGCCTCGGAGCTGTCAACTTGACAGGTCCCTCCGTGCTATTCGGACTTACCCCCATCAATCTGACGGGCACTCCCCGTGCACATCCCATGCTCCTGTATCACGTTGAACAACCCCTCAATTCCCAGCACATAGTTTAACCTCGGCGGCCCCCCAGCTTCACTGTCATCCGTCATATTGACCCCCCCTCCATCATGTCTTGGCAGGGGATTTGCTTTAACATTCGGGGAGTCTGGCTGTTCCACCACAATTTCCCCACTGTCAATCAGGTTTTGGATTCGATGCTTCAACGTCCAACAGTCTTGTGTATCATGGCCAGGGGAACTGGAGTGGTATGCACATCGCTTGCTTGGGTCAAATCTTCTACCCTTTGGGTCACTCGGTGGTGCCAGACCAACTATTTTCTTTTGGGCTACTAATACCGCTAATACTCGTTCAAGCGGCTCCCCGAGCGGGGTGAATACTCGATTTTGCGAGGCCTCATATCTCCTTCGTCCCTCTGCTCTTTGATCTGTGAAGTTGGGTTGCCGGGACGGCCCTACCCTCTGCACCTGTACCGGAAGATGGCTTTCTGCCTTTTTGGATGAGCCCTGAAGGATGAGGGAGACGTCCTCCTCTTTTTTCTTTTGCACCCTTCGGGAAGTGCTGCCATAATTACCGCTTTGGATCTGTTCTGCAGTCGTTTCCAAAGCCGTGAGATCCCGAATTTTGCCGGATTTCAAACCCATGTCCACCATTTCTCCGTGTTTTAACATTTCGGCGAAAGGCCTACCAATCCCCGATATGACTCGCTCATAATACGGTGCTTCCTGAATGTCCACAAAAGTCATCACCATCTCCGATTCGCTCATCGGGGGGTTCACTTGCGCGGCCATGCCCCTCCATCGTTGCGCATATTCCCTGAAGGACTCCCTAGGCTGCTTCTTAACTTTTGTCATTTGGTACCTGTCAGGGGCCATCTGGGCCTGAAAGCTGTATTGGGTTAAGAAAGTATGGGCCAATTCCTCCCAGTTGTGGATTCGGGCGTTGTCAAGGCGGGCATACCAGATCCTCGCCTCCCCTGTTAAGCTTTTCTGGAATAGCTGCATCCTCAACCCCTCGTCCTCGGCATAAGACCCGAGTTCTATAATGTATATTTTCAAGTGTGTGTAGGGGTCTCCCTTTCCATTGTATTTTTCAAACTCGGGGACTTTGAACTTTTCTGGGTATCTGGTTCCGGGGAAAACACACAGATCCGAGTAATTGACCCTCCCCAGGGAGCCTATGCCTCGTAGAGATTGGATGGTCTCCTCCATGTGTCTCATTTTTTTCCGAAGGTCGTCCGTGTCCCCTTCCTCTGGGATAGTAATCACTGTCTTGTTAGGTATGGGAACGGCCCTTGTAATGACTGGCTCGTCCTTGAGTTGGGGTTGGTCATCCTTACCCAGGTTTACAATATTTTTAGGAGGATTCTGGTCACCCCTTGGGGGTGGAATATTATGTGGTCCTTGGCTTGGCGGATCCTGTCTGAGTAGGAACTGCTCTTTTAGCATCGTGGCCATTTCCATCATCTGTTTCTTGAAGTCATCAAACTCTTCCCGAGATATGGAACCATGATTAGGAAGATCAGCCATTTCAGATGTAGAATTTAGGGCTTTCTTAGACTGCGAACGGGTTTGAGGAGCAATCCTACAAAACAACGGTTCGAAGTTTAGTCCGGGAAAATGAAAGGATATGGATGCATGCAAAAGCTGTAACTTTTTGTGTTTTTCGGGTTTTTTAATCTTTCCCTGTAAAACAGAAAGTTAGTAGTCCTTTAATGCAATAACCAACGCTAAACATGCTTTATTAGGCTTCCCCAACTATTCCCTGCAATTCACAGAGGTTAGTAATCTCTTTTGTCATAGGAGAGGCATATATGGATATTGAATGGGATCATGGACATTTAGACGTATAAACGTAAAAAGGCATGAAGAGACTTTTCCTGCGTTGGGTTTAATCTGAGGATGACCTATCCTAGGGTTACTCTCACGGGCTTTTCGGCATGAAGGTCCCCAAATCTTCGCAATCTACTACTCGTTTGAGCCCTTTCGATTGGAGCGGACTTGGGTGGTGCGTTTCCTGAGCCATCTCCGGGGAGCAGCCCCTTCGAGTCCAGTAATAAGCAACCGACAGGTTCGCCTCAGGAGGAGGTACTCTCTCAACATACATTCACATTCATCGTCCTCACCGTATGCAAATGATTACTTAAAAGTAAAGCAATTCCATTCAATCATTCATTTATTTGGACAAAACACACAATCACACAACAAAAGAAACAAAAGAATCAAAATATCGCATGCACACACATTTTTATGAATTTTAAAGGATAGGATAGCATCAAGATTTAAACGCGGCTTAAGCCCTCTAATGCTCCCCAGCAGAGTCGCCAGCTGTCGACGCCGGGTTTTTCTCGTCTCCGTCCTTTCCAATTTTTTCCTTTTGATTGAATGATTTTTTGGAAAAGGTCGGCACTTAATGTCGACGGGGTTTTGAAAGATCGTTTTTTATGATGAGCCAATTAACCAGAGTCGCCAGTTGGTATATTTGAAATGGATGTACCAACTCATCCGAGTTTTCGTTTTTTATAAATCGCTGGCTCATGTGTGACTCCGAATTAAACGGTCTGCGAATCGAGATTCATAGAGTTCGGGGGCTTGCTTAAGCGAGGGGAAGGTGTTAGGCACCCCCCGACTTCCGTGAGACACGGTTACCGCAATCTTGATACTTTTCCTATCGTTTAATTCATAAAATGTATGTGCGTGCGTGTGTGTGTGTGTGCCTAAATGAAAGTTGTGGTGAGTTTGTATGAAAGAATCATTTGGATTTTTTTTTTAGGGAAAATCGTGCTTTAGTTTTGAGAGTGCTTAAAAAATGTCTTTTCGATATTTACGAGAAAGCCTTATTTTCTTATTGAGAAAGATTTGATTTTAAATTGACAAAAGCTATGAGATTTTTTATTAAGTGTTTGTTTGGGTAAAACGTGAGTTTGTTAAACCTTAGCCAAAATAGGAATCGAGATTTATACGTTGCTTTCATAAATGATAGGCAATTTCTAGGATCTCTTTCGCCCTATGTATCAAGGTTTAGTAAAACGTTTATTTCTCTTTATAAAACCACTTTTTGTGACATTTGGAAACCACTTCCTTTTAGCTTTCTCGTAAAATAGGAATCGACTTTTCATTAGCACTTCCAATTTTTAGCCTCGTGATGCTAATATCCTACTTTGATTAATTTTAGCAAAATCTTGATTTGTTTTGGCTTTGAAATCATTTTGTTGGATGTTACAAATCGAACTAAATATCAAACGCGTAGGGGGCTATTCATGGGCATGTAAGCCATCAAAATATCCCCTAACGCCAACAATCACATATTTTCACTATTACGGGGCCTTAAACCCGATTCTCGCTCTAGCGTCGTTTTAAGGCCCAATGGTTACATGTTACAACAAAACGAGTACCTTGCATCTATTACATACGTCAAAACGTCCATCATCGGATTTGGACCAAGGGGTCGCATTCCTAGGCTCACACCCAAGATTACTACATACCCGCAAAATGAATACTACGAAACTAAACAACACGGATTTGCCTAATACACCATGGTATCCGAAAATGATAATATAAATAAATTACATCCAAGAAATCACCATAAATAAGATAGAAATTTCACCAAGTGGATATCCTCGGGTTATTAGGAAGAATTTTGTCCCGATGGAACCCTCACTAATAATCCCTAATCCGTGATTTCACATCAATGTTCAAGAACAACTACATTCAAAATACTTCGGATAACAAAAAGCTTGGCAAAAATGGTATAACAAAATGCTAAAACAAATGATTTTTCACCTTGCAAATAATCCCCACAATATGTATGGATTTGTGTATTGAGTAGAGTAGAAAATATGAGATGTAATCTCACAAAAATGGGTACAATTTCTCCCTATTTCTCACTCTTTTCTCTCTTATTTTTGATGTTTTTCTTGCTGTTTTTCTTCCCTTCCCGAGCTGCTGCTGCTGGATTTTTTTTTTCTCTTCCCTGTTTCTGTATTCAAATTGGCCTGATAAGGGACTGCCAAGGGCAGCCGCAGATTGATCTGCGGCTGGCCGCAGATGGATCTGCGGCTGGCCCTTGGTTCTCCCCCCAGCCGCGCTCGAGTCCCGTGCGCTCGAGTCCCGTGCCGTCTCGAGTTCCGTCCTTGGCCGCGGATTGATCTGCGGCTGACTGTGCTGATTTTCTCATTTTTCGCACCTCGTCTCGATTTCCGTGCCGTACCGTTGATTTCCGTCGAAGGGCTCGTACTCTGTAGTCCGGGAATCTCCGGGAGACGTGCCACCTCATTCGGGGATGTCTATCTCGGATGGCCTTATTGTCACATCAGCCTCGATTGCCAATCACTGCGGTGGTGTCGGCGCTCGCCCTTGGGCCCACTCCTTCACTCCCGCAAGCCGGTTCAATTGACGATTTTGCCCTCCTGTCAAGGTTAGTACAGGGAACGCAAAATTTGGGTGTCTACACCGAGATATGGAACTATGATTGGGAAGATCAGCCATTTCAGAAGTAGAGACCTGGGCCTTCTTAGACTGCGAACGGGTTTGAGGAGCAATCCTACAAAACAACGGTTCGAAGTTTAGTCCGGGGAAATGAAAGGATATGGATGCATGCTAAAGCTGTAAAAAATTTTGTATTTTTGGGTTTTTTAAATCTTTCCCTGTAAAACAGAAAGTTAGTGGTCCTTTAATGCAATAACCAATGCTAAACATGCTTTATTATGCTTCCCCAGCTGTTCCCTGCAATTCATAGAGGTTAGTAATCTCTTTTTGGACACAGGAGAGGCATATATGAATATTGAATGGGATTATGACATTTAGACGTATGAACGTAAAAGGGCATGAAGAGACTTTTCCTGTGTCGGGTTAATCTGAGGCTGACCTATCCTAGGGTTACTCTCACGGGCTTTTCGGCATGAAGGTCCCCAAATCTTCGCAATCTACTCGTTTGAGCCCTTTCGATTGGAGCGGATTTGGGTGGTGTGTTTCCTGAGCCATCTCCGGGGAGCAGCCCCTTCGAGTCCAGTAATAAGGAACCTACAGGTTCGCCTTAGGAGGAGGTACTCTCTCAACATACATTCACATTCATCGTCCTCACCGTATGCAAATGATTACTTAAAGTAAAGCAAATCCATTCAATCATTCATCTATTTGGACAAAACACACATTCACACAACAAAAAGAAAAAATCAAAATATCGCATGCACACACATTTTATGAATTTTAAAGGATAGGATAGCATCAAGATTTGAACGCGGCTTAAGCCCTCTAATGTCCCCAGCGGAGTCGCCAGCTGTCGACGCCGGGTTTTCTCGTCTCTTGTCCTTTTCCTATTTTAGCCTTTTGGTTTTGGTGATTTTTTGGGAAAAGGTCGGCATTAATGTCGACGGGTTTTGAAAGATCGTTTTTTATGATGAGCCAATTAACCAGAGTCGCCAGTTGGTATATTTGAAAGGGATGTACCAACTCATCCGAGTTTTGTTTTCGTAAATCGCTGGCTCATGTGTGACTCCGAATTAATTGGTCTGCGAACCGAGATTCATAGAGTTCGGGGGCTTGCTTAAGCGAGGGGAAGGTGTTAGGCACCCCTCGACTTCCGTGAAACACGGTTACCGCAATCTTGATGCTTTCCTATCCTTCAATTCACGAAATATGTATGTGTGTGCGCGCGTGTGTGTGTGTGCCTATGAGAATGTTGTGGTGAGTT
The DNA here is from genome assembly GCA_034770075.1 of Aralia elata. Classification (NCBI taxonomy): domain Eukaryota; kingdom Viridiplantae; phylum Streptophyta; class Magnoliopsida; order Apiales; family Araliaceae; genus Aralia; species Aralia elata. The sequence continues at coordinate 73,837,646 of CM068384.1, forward strand.
TGTGTGAAAGAATCATCTGGATTTTTAGGGAAAGTCGTGCTTTGGGAGTGCTTTAGAATGTCCTTCGTTTTATACGAGAAAGCTTGATTTCTTTATGAGAAAGATTTGATTTTAATCGGCAAAAGCTATGAGATTTTTCATTAAGGGTTGTTTCGGTAAAACATGAATTTATTAAACCTTAACAAAAATAGGAATCGAGATTTATACTTTGCTTTCATGAAATGAAGGGCAATTTCTAAGATCTCTTTCGCCCTATGTATCAAGGTTTAATAAAACGTTATTTCTTTTTTATAAACCATTTTTTTGTGATATTTGGAAACAACTTCTCCTTAGCTTTCTCGTAAAATAGGAATCGACTTTCATTAGCATTTCCAATTCTTAGCCTCGTGACGCTAATACCCTACTTTGATTAATTTTAGAAAGATCTTTATTGTTTTGGCTTTGAAATCTTTTGCTTGGTGTTACAAATCAAATTAAATATCAAACGCGTAGGGGGCTATTCACGGGCATGTAAGCCATCAAAATATCCCCGAACGCCAACAATCACATATTTCACTACTACGGGGCCTTAAACACGATTCTCGCCTAAGCGTCGTTTTAAGGCCCAACGATTACATATTACAAAAACGAGCAACTTGAATCTATTACATACATCAAAATGTCCATCATCGGATTTGGACCACGGGGTCGCGTTCCTAGGCTCACACCCGAGATTACTACATGCCCACGAAATGAATACTACGAAACTAACCAACACGAATTTGTCTAATACACCATGATATCCGAAAATGATAATCTAAATAAATTACATACAATAAATCACTCTAAATAAGCTAGAAATTTCACCAATTGGATATCCTCGGGTTATTAGAAAGAATTTTGTTCCGATGGAACCCTCACTAATAATCCCTAATCCATGATTGTTCAACAAGATACATGAAAATTACATTTAATCCAACCCAATAATATGATATAAATTGCAAGAACAAAGGGAATTTTTACCTTGCAAATGATCTCAAATGGATGTGAACTTGTGTATTTGAATAGGATAAAGAGTGTATTTGATACAATCAAAATCAAAAGAATATAAATCCTCTCTTTTTTCTCTCTTTTCTTCCTATTTTGTTGCAAAATCTAGCTATTTTCTTCCTATTTCCGCGCCTTGGCTGCTGCAGAAATTCTTCTTCTTCCAAAACTGCTGAACTCTCCAACCTCTCTGTATGCTGCAACGAAACTGAGCTAAAATAGGCTGGCCAAAGCCAGCCGCAGATTGATCTGCGGCTGGCTGGCCGCCTGCCTCCCACTCGCCCGATTTCGAGTTCCGTGTTTTCAAAAGGCGCACTCATTGGCCGCAGATCAATCCGCGGCTGGACGGTTTAACTTTCTCGATTTCCGTGCCACGCCTCGATTTTCGTGCCGTAACGTCGGTTTTCGCTGACAGGCTCGTATTCTGCAGTCCGGGAATTTCCGGGAGATGTGCCACCTCATTCGGGGATGCCCGCCTCGGATGGCCTTATCGTCACGTCGGCTTTGGTCGCCAATCATTGCGGTGGTGTTGGGCGTTTGATGGGTGTGTTTTATATACACAAATTAGGTACATTTGAGCTTGATAATTTGTAAATCCTAAGTCATTTCGTTTGGTTTTTATATATTTTTATCATATTTTTGTAAAATGTTATTTTGTATTACGTTTATGTGTTTTGTATTGCTTTTATGTGTTTTTACTTAGTTTTGTAGGAAGTGGAATAAGAGATCAATGCTCATGGATGCCTAATTTGCCATTTTGAGCCTAACTTTGGCACTGTAGCCGCTTGTTTCCAAATTTCACCCATGAGCCAATCCGAATCTCTCAAAACTCAAAGAACGAAAGTTGTAGATATTTGTCTTAGCTTTCCCGAGCATCTTGAATCATCCAATTTGAAGTTCGTATGAGAGAGTTATGGCTATTTTACCATCGGATTTGGCATGTATTTTACACAGCAGTTGATTCGGGCTCAATTTGAGACTTTCTCCGGACATTTTCTCGTCAAGCTCCAGTTATGAAACTTGTGGAGCTCTTTCTTAGCTTTCCATAGCCTATTTACACGCCTAAATCCAAGTTCGGACGAAGAAGTTATGGCCATTTTACTAACAGATGTCAAAGCTGAGTCGGGTTACAGGCCACTGGCGCGGGCGCGCGGAAATGGATGCGGGCGCGCGGCGCCTGGCATCAGGCAGCCAGCGCGCGCGCGCGCGCGGCGTGGGCGTGTCGTGGGCGTGCGGCAAGGCCAGGGGCTGGGTGCGGGCGCGGCGGGCAGCGTGCGGGCGCGCCCGGGCGTGCTGAGTGCGATCTTTTGAGCTCCTAGTGGCGATTCCAGCTCACTTTTTGACCCAATAATCTGATTTTTGCTAGGGTTTTTCATGGGAGGCACTATATAATATCTCATTGGGGCTTCATATTTGACAACTAGGAATTGGGAGGCCACACAAACACATCAATTAGAGAGCCAAAAGTGCTGCAACACAAGGAAAATTCAGCAAAATCATAAGAACCAAGAAGGAAAGGAGTGTCAAATGAACATCTTGACATAGGGAGGCTATACATACATCACTAAGAAGAGCTTGAGGGCTGCAATTCAAAGAGATTTTCAGCAACAAGCCAAGGAGCAAAAGGAGAAAAGAATGCCAAAGGAAGAGGAAAAGCTAGAAATTGACATCAACCAAGCAAGCAACATATGAATATCTTCTAAATGGGTTTTATCATCTCTTGCTTTCCTTTGAATTTGTATTTTTATTTCATGATGTACACCATGTGTTTGATGTTTTGCCTAGCTACCATGAACTAGAGCTTATTCTAAGATTTCAATGGAACCCAACACATAGTTTGAATTGATTTCTCTCTCTTTGCTATTAATTACTCATTTGTGAATTGTATATCATAATTTATGCTTCATATCTTAATTGCCTAGCTAGTAATTACCGTGGGAACCTATATGAACTTGACGAACGGATTATAGTGTTTAGACCTTGTTATGATATCATGCGAAAGTTAAAGATTGTTGTGGGTTATTAATTGAGATTAAGTGACGTGTGTCTTGTTGATTATCCTCAATGATAGGTAACTTGATAGTATTTAGGATAGATATATACCTAGATACCGTGTGCAACCAATGGAGAATCTACTCTTAATGACTTCCTATGTGAAAGTTGGTAATTGAAGGGACGGTAAATGAGATTTAGTGACACGTGTCTTGTTATTGTTCTTGAAATTAGTCTCTTGATAGTGTGTAGGATAGACATATACCTACATGCCGCATTAGGAAGATTCGAATTTGACCATCGACAGAGGCTTATAAGTAGCTTTGATTTCTCGGTTGGCAATTCTATGTTGTTAATTAATTCAAATGAGAGAGTTATAATATTCAAATGAAGTGTTGGGGGAAATTGCAATCTTAGACTTGTTAATATTGGATTTCATTATCTTTTACTTGATTATTATTATCTTATTCACTACCAACAACAAAAACATTAAATCATCATTTGTCTAATTAAAATCAAGACGATATATAGTTGGTACTTGGGATACACTAGAACAATTCTCTGTGGGTTCGACAACTCTCTTATCATTATATTACTTGTTGACCGCGTATACTTGCGCGTATTTTTTCGGTTGCGAAATCGACCAACAAGTTTTTGGCGCCGTTGCCGGGGAATTGTTCTTCTAGTGTTTTTCCAATATTAATGACAATCGAATTGGTCTTAATTTAGACTTGTAAATAATTTGCTTATTATTTATTTTGTTTTTTTTGTTTTAGTTAATGGGTGAGCATAATTATCAATGGGATTATGAGGGGACGACGCAACCAAGTTCGTCAAAAGTTCTTGAGCAATTGCAAGAACAACTTGCAACGCTTTCAAGGGATATTGACACTCTTAAAGGCCAATCCACTCAAAATGCCTACAGTCAGAATCATGCTGACTACTACCCAAACTACTATCAACCGGGTTGGCAAGATCATCCAAGCTTTTCTTGGGACAACAGTCAAGATCAATGCTTTGATCCAAGTCTCTCATACCATTCAAAATTTTCATTCCAACCTCCACCACACCATGAGGATACATCTCATGTGGAGGAGATTCTTCCCTTGTTCATTGAGAAACAAGAGTTGTTACAAAACCTCGAGAACCAAATGGCACAGCTTGTCGAGGCAGTGCTTATTCACCCGCAAAGCACCTTACCTTATATTACACAGACTAACCATCTAGAGGAAGGTGAAGAGCAATGTATGGTGAATTCACATAGCTGTGACAAAGCGGAAAGAAGGAGGGAGGAGCTCATGGCTCATATCTCTCAAAATGAGGTTAGGTTGGCAAATATACAAGCTTCAGTGCAGAGCATCATGGACTATGTTGCCAATTCTTACATTATTCACCCGCAAAGCACCTTATCTAGCGATATAGAGATCAACCCCAAAGAGGAAGGTGAAGAGGAGTGCTTGGTGGATGATCAAGGAAATGGCGCGGAGTCGCACGAAGCTAATAGTGAAAATTTTGAGAGTGAACATCCTGTTGTGGATGATGATTCTGAGGTTGATGAGACGAGGAGCATGAATGGGGATCATGAAAAGGAAATTGAAGACCAAGAAGTCACATTCGAGGTTTTCAAACCCATCGAATACCCATTGGTTCATGAAGAAGATCTTCATGTCGATCTTGACACAAGTGCAATAATTAATGATGCGGATGAGGAAAGCTTCTTCTTGCCATCGGTTGAAACGAAGTTTGAAGGTCACCAACTAGGCATGCATGCCATGCAAATCAAAGAAAGAACAACGAGGCGGCATGCAATGGTCAATTTTGCGATTGAGCCGGATTGATGGGAAATAAAGGAGTCAAGCTAACGACTTTAAACCAAGCGCTTCTTGGGAGGCAACCCAAGTTTACCGTTTTGCTTTTATTTTTGTTTGATTGCATTTTAGTGGTTTAATTGCATTTTAATTTCTTTAGTCATTTGCTTTCAGGTACGCTCCCAACTTAGAGGTATTGAAAGATGATATCAATGGCGCTTGGCACGGTTTCAGGGAAGTCTTCTATTTTATTTTTTCCTATATCAGACATTGAGGACAATGTCAAGTTTAAGTTTGGGGGTAGTACTTCGTATTTGTGTGTTTTTAATTTAGTTTTTGCGGGATTTAAGTATGTTTTTCTTTTTATTCAAAAAAAAAAAATTCATTTATTTTTAGGATGTGTCCCTTGAGCATTGTTTTAATTTGATTTGTACCATAATCCATGGTCAATGATAATAGCTTGTTTGAAGAGAGCCTAACTCATGAGATATTGACAATTGTTGCTTAGTCTTTGTGCTTATCGTTCATACGGTTATTATTATTTTGCTTATGCCTCATTTCACTTTTATGCACTTACCCATGAGTATTAAGCTAGTTGTATGCTTAGTGAAGGCTTTTATAACCGAATGCTGGTGGGAAATATCTATAAACTCTAGAACTCGTTTAAACGTCACTCGAAGCAAGGTGTCTAAATTTGTTATGCTTGAATTGATGGTCATGTGGTGAGTTGAGATGGAGCGTAAAACGCACTCACTCATGGACACATGCGTAGGAGAGATAGAGCGTAAAACGCACTCTCTTATAATTGTGATTAAAGAAAAAAAAATTGTTTATTGCAAATTTTGCATGGGGTTGAGGTTGAGCGTAAAACACACTCGCCCATATGAGCGTGCTTAAGGATTGAGATGGAGCATAAAATGCACTCACCTAGAGCCCTTGGTTCTCAAAATTTTTGGAATTGTGATTTGTACACCTTAGTATTGAGTGATGTGTTAAGCATGTTGTTTTGGGGTTTATTTTGATTATTTCATAAGGTAATGTGGTTGCATAGTTTCATTCGAGCTTGATTGGTTTAGTGTTATTGGGTACTCACACACACACACGGAAGGGGCCTTAAGCAAAGTGTGACTAGCTAATTAAAATTTTAGACTTGCAACGTTTTGTTTGTTCTCTTGAGTTCCATGTGTTGATGCCTTTGAGACCATTGTCGGCTTATTAATTCATTGTTCAAGTTAGGTTGTATTAGAAGCATTTCAATTGTGTAGTTTATGTTTGTTTTGCTTGAGGACAAGCAAAGATTTAAGTTTGGGGGTATTTGATGGGTGTGTTTTATATACACAAATTAGGTACATTTGAGCTTGATAATTTGTAAATCCTAAGTCATTTCGTTTGGTTTTTATATATTTTTATCATATTTTTGTAAAATGTTATTTTGTATTACGTTTATGTGTTTTGTATTGCTTTTATGTGTTTTTACTTAGTTTTGTAGGAAGTGGAATAAGAGATCAATGCTCATGGATGCCTAATTTGCCATTTTGAGCCTAACTTTGGCACTGTAGCCGCTTGTTTCCAAATTTCACCCATGACCCAATCCGAATCTCTCAAAACTCAAAGAACGAAAGTTGTCGATATTTGTCTTAGCTTTCCAGAGCATCTTGAATCATCCAATTTGAAGTTCGTATGAGAGAGTTATGTCTATTTTACCATCGGATTTGGCATGTATTTTACACAGCAGTTGCTTCGGGCTCAATTTGAGACTTTCTCCGGACATTTTCTCGTCAAGCTCCAGTTATGAAACTTGTGGAGCTCTTTCTTAGCTTTCCATAGCCTATTTACACGCCTAAATCCAAGTTCGGACGAAGAAGTTAAGGCCATTTTACTAACAGATGTCAAAGCTGAGTCGGGTTACAGGCCACTGGCGCGGGCGCGCGGAAATGGATGCGGGCGCGCGGCGCCTGGCATCAGGCAGCCAGCGCGCGGCGTGGGCGTGTCGTGGGCGTGCGGCAAGGCCAGGGGCTGGGTGCGGGCGCGGCGGGCAGCGTGCGGGCGCGCCCGGGCGTGCTGAGTGCGATCTTTTGAGCTCCTAGTGCGATTCCAGCTCACTTTTTGACCCAATAATCTGATTTTTGCTAGGGTTTTCATGGAGGCACTATATAATATCTCATTGGGGCTTCATATTTGACAACTAGGAATTGGGAGGCCACACAAACACATCAATTAGAGAGCCAAAAGTGCTGCAACACAAGGAAAATTCAGCAAAATCATAAGAACCAAGAAGGAAAGGAGTGTCAAATGAACATCTTGACATAGGGAGGCTATACATACATCACTAAGAAGAGCTTGAGGGCTGCAATTCAAAGAGATTTTCAGCAACAAGCCAAGGAGCAAAAGGAGAAAAGAATGCCAAAGGAAGAGGAAAAAAGCTAGAAATTGACATCAACCAAGCAAGCAACATATGAATATCTTCTAAATGGGTTTTATCATCTCTTGCTTTCCTTTGAATTTGTATTTTTATTTCATGATGTACACCATGTGTTTGATGTTTTGCCTAGCTACCATGAACTAGAGCTTATTCTAAGATTTCAATGGAACCCAACACATAGTTTTGAATTGATTTCTCTCTCTTTGCTATTAATTACTCATTTGTGAATTGTATATCATAATTTATGCTTCATATCTTAATTGCCTAGCTAGTAATTACCGTGGGAACCTATATGAACTTGACGAACGGATTATAGTGTTTAGACCTTGTTATGATATCATGCGAAAGTTAAAGATTGTTGTGGGTTATTAATTGAGATTAAGTGACGTGTGTCTTGTTGATTATCCTCAATGATAGGTAACTTGATAGTATTTAGGATAGATATATACCTAGATACCGTGTGCAACCAATGGAGAATCTACTCTTAATGACTTCCTATGTGAAAGTTGGTAATTGAAGGGACGGTAAATGAGATTTAGTGACACGTGTCTTGTTATTGTTCTTGAAATTAGTCTCTTGATAGTGTGTAGGATAGACATATACCTACATGCCGCATTAGGAAGATTCGAATTTGACCATCGACAGAGGCTTATAAGTAGCTTTGATTTCTCGGTTGGCAATTCTATGTTGTTAATTAATTCAAATGAGAGAGTTAGAATATTCAAATGAAGTGTTGGGGGAAATTGCAATCTTAGACTTGTTAATATTGGATTTCATTATCTTTTACTTGATTATTATTATCTTATTCACTACCAACAACAAAAACATTAAATCATCATTTGTCTAATTAAAATCAAGACGATATATAGTTGGTACTTGGGATACACTAGAACAATTCTCTGTGGGTTCGACAACTCTCTTATCATTATATTACTTGTTGACCGCGTATACTTGCGCGTATTTTTTCGGTTGCGAAATCGACCAACAGCGTTCGCCCTTGTGCCCATTCCTTCGCTCCCGCAAGCTGGTTCAATTGTCGATTTTGCCCTCCTGTCACAGTTAGTATAGAGAACGCAAAATTTGGGTGTCTACACACTGTCAGAGTGTTCTTCAAGTTTCTGGGTTACCCAGAAACTGTCTATCATGGTCAGTCAATGGGTTTTGACCAGCCATATCTTCCTACTGTGAGATAATTTTGGACTTCTACCAATTGGATCTTAAAGCTAACATGGCATACTACTGATTCATGCTTTAAAACACATCAAGCAAACATTTTAAGCCGATCAAAAGCTCTGACAAAGTAGCTTCTCAGACTGTTCTTGACTGCCAAGAACAGTTTGCTATTTTGGCTTGATTTTCATATCTAGATGTTATGTAAACATTTTTTAACCGCCCAGATCACTTAATTACATGTTAATAAGTATTCCTAAACACTAAAACATAACATCAAATTCCAACTTAAAGATCTAGCAACAAATTAGGGTTTATACACCTTTTTCTTCAAATTTTGATTTCTGATCTTTGCTACTGATCTTGTGATTGCAGAGGCTTGTTATGGCTGGTAATATAAGTGTTTAGGTTTTGTAAATTCGTAGGTTAAATGACCAGCTTGATGTTCTATTTATAGCAACTTCTAAATTAGGGTTTTTAGGTCATTTCTCACATTCTTGCCTCCACAAATATCTAACCACTTAACTTGTGCTGCATATGATCTGGCCTAAGTTGTCATGCTTGTGCTGGAGTGTGTCAAGCACAAGCTTGCACACTCCTAGCTCAATTTTCATTGGCTAGAATTTATTTTTCATTTATTTTACTTACTAATTAAAATTTGATTTTTGCTAATCATGTTTATAATGTTAATTTAAGTTTAGTAATACCTTAATTAGGGTTATATATCATAATTAAAGTTTATCAATTCATAACTTAGTGTTATTAAACCAAGTTAAGGTTTTTAGGGTTTCAAATTAGGGTTTAGGGTTTTCAATCCTACAATTAGGGTTTTAATCTTTCGTTTAGGATTTAGTTTAACCTTAATAATTCATAATTAATATTATGATTCATTAATTAGAATCTAATTATATTAATTAAGATTCTCGTATTATAATTAGGGTTTTAATTGCTCAATTCGGACAACTATTACCAATTAGGATTTTCAAATTAGGGTTTCTGTTTCAATTAATTGTTCTAACCCTAATTAACTTATTTTTGATTTTTATCAGTTAATATAATATTATATTAACTCCGAAGCACGACAAAGCACTTCGTCATTTCCAAGTACGACAGGGCAGCTTACAAGAATAATTTGCCGAGACGCTTCTCGGTGAATTTGCCGGAAGCACGATAAATCATTTTTTCCGATTAAGCACGACACAGCTACTTGGCGAAAAAATTTTATTTGACCTAATTGTTTAATAAAATACACAATCACATAATACAAAGTCAGATCATGAAATTTCATTTATTAAATACATAATTTACATATACAGATCTTATTAGGGTTGGGAATATTACAAAAGCTGTAAATTGTCTGTTGCAGAAGTGCGTACCTTCATCACTAATAATGGCCCTCGGAGTCCCAAATCTGGTGAAAATACTTCGGTGTAAAAACTTGAGGACTACCTTGGCATCATTTGTCGGGAGTGCTGCCACTTCTACCCATTTCGAAACATAGTCAACTGCTAGCAAGATGTAGAGATTACCGCACGAAGAGACAAAAGGACCCATGAAATCAATCCCCCATACATCGAAAACTTCTACTTCGAGGATTGTATTCAAAGGCATTTCATTCCTCTTTGAAATATTTTCCACTCTCTGACATCTATCACACCTCTGGACGAAACTATAAGCATCTTTAAAAATTGTCGGCCATTAGAATTCTGCTTGTAGTACTCTAGCCGTTGTTCTCTCTCCTCCATAGTGACCTCCATATACAGAAGAATGGCAATCCTGCAAAATCCTCTCGGTCTCACTATATGGGATACACCTTCTTATCATTTGATCCGCACACTGTTTAAACAAATACGGCTCATCCCATATATACCATTTGACATCATGCAGAAACTTTTTCTTTTGGTGCCCCACCAAGTCAGAAGGTATCATCTTACTCACCAAATAATTCGCGTAGTCTGCAAACCATGGCACCTCCCCTTGCACCATAAACAACTACTCATCCGGAAAGGATTCATTAATTTCAACTTTGTCGTCTATCTCCCTTTCCGAATTCTCTAGTCAAGACAAGTGGTCTGCCACTTGGTTTTCGGTACCCTTCCTGTCCTTGATCTCCAAATCAAACTCCTGCAATAATAAAATCCACCTGATCAACCGGGGCTTTGCATCCTTCTTTGCCACTAAATGTCGGATTGCTGAGTGATCCGTGTACACTATCACTTTTGTGCCTATCAGATATGACCAAAATTTATCGAAGGCATACACCACTGCCAATAACTCTTTTTCTGTGGTGGTGTAATTTAACTGTGCATCCGTAAGGGTCTTACTGGCATAGTATATCACATGAAACATCTTCTCCTTCCTTTTCCCCAAAACAGCCCCTACTACGTAATCACTGGCATCACACATCAGCTCAAACGGCAATGCCTAATCTGGTGCTGTGATAACTGGCGCTGAAGTTAATTTACTCTTTAAGTGCTCAAATGCCCTCATGCAAGCCTCGTCGAAGTTAAACTGTGCATCCTTCTACAATAAACTGCACAATGGTTTAGTTATCTTGGAGAAGTCCTTGATGAATCTGCGGTAGAAGCCTGCATGTCCAAGAAAACTACAGACACCTTTTACTGACGTAGGTGAAGTTAAATTCTCAATAGTTTCCAGCTTTGCCCTATCCACCTCAATTCCTTTCTTTGAAACTTTGTGCCCCAGTATGACTCCTTCTTGTACCATAAAATGGCACTTCTCCCAATTCAATACTAGATTCGTTTCAACACATCTTTTCAAGACCATCACCAAATTTTCAAGGCATAAATCGAAAGAATCACCAAATACCGAGAAATCGTCCATGAATACCTCAACATTTTGTTCGATCATGTCTGAAAAAATTGCTGTCATACATCTCTGAAAGGTGGCTGGAGCATTACACAACCCGAAAGACATCCTTCTGAAGGAAAAATGCTGTATGGACATGTAAAAGTAGTCTTTTCCTGGTCTTCTGGAGCTATCATAATCTGATTGTAGCCTGAATACCCGTCCAGAAGGCAATAATACTCATGACCCGCCAGTCTGTCCAACATCTAATCGATAAACGGAAGTGGAAAATGGTCCTTCCTTATAGCTTTGTTAAGCTTGTGGTAGTCCATGCAGATTCTCCACCCTGTTACGGTTCGCGTTGGGATTAGCTCGTTATTCTTATTAGTGACAACGGTTATTCCACCCTTCTTTGGTACGCACTGCACGGGGCTCACCCATGAACTGTCCAAAATTGGGTAGATTATTCCCGCATCCAGCCATTTCAGTACCTCTTTCTTGACCACTTCTTTCATTATCGGATTAAGCCTTCTCTGCTGCTCAACCGTCAGCTTGCTACCATTTTCCAGCAGGATCTTATGCATGCAAAACGAAGGGCTTATCCCCTTGATATCTGTTATGGTCCATCCAATAGCTGATTTGAACTCTCTAAGCACTTGTAGCAATTTTTCCTCCTGAAAAGATGTTAGTGCAGAAGAAATAATCACAGGTAGTTTTGAATCTTTATTTAAAAATGTGTACCTGAGATGATCTGGAAGTGGTTTTAGATCAAGTTCGGGAGGTGTCTCAAGAGATGGTTTCAACTTTACCGATGTCTCACCAACTCTCGTAAGTGGCTCGACAGGTGTTCTGAATTTTCCGAATTTGGGGGTACTATCCAGATATTGCACAAGTTCAGCACATTCTTCATCCTCCAAATCTGAATCTTCAGCAATCACTCTCAGCAGTGGTTCATATCCCAACAAACTCTCAACTTCATCATTCACTATACTATCCACCAAGTCAACTCTGAAGCATTCCTCTTCGTCGGTTGGGAGCTTCATTGCCTTAAAAACATTAAACTTCACCTCCTGATCATGTACCCGCATTGTAAGCTCCCCTTTCTGCACGTCTATCAGAGTTCTCCCCGTGGCTAGGAATGGTCTCCCCAGTATGATTGGTATTCTCTTGTCCTCCTCATAGTCCAAGATGATGAAATCCGCCGGAAAGATAAATTTGTCCACTTTCACCAGTACGTCCTCCACTATCCCCCGTGGATACGTGATGGATCTGTCAGCTAACTGCAAGGAAATATTTGTTGGCCTTGGCTCCGGCAATCCCAGCTGACTAAATACAGATAAAGGCATCAGGTTGATACTTGCCCCAAGATCACACAAACATTTATTGAAGTTCATCTTTCCGATCGTACATGGAATTGTGAAACTGCCCGGATCTTTCAGCTTTGGACGTAGTTTACGTTAAAGTACTGCACTGCATTCCTCCGTCAAGGCCACTGTCTCAAACTCGTCTAATCTTCTCTTCCTTGACAGTATACCCTTCATAAACTTTGCGTAACTTGGCATTTGTTCCAATGCCTCCGCGAAGGGTATGTTGATCTGCAGTTTTTTAAAAACCTCCAAAAACCTTCTGAACTGATTGTCTTCCCTCTGCTTATTCAATCTCTGCGGATACGGAACCTGAGGGTAAACTTGTGGTACTGTATTCACTGGCTTCTTATCTGAACTCGCTTTTTCCTTATCTACTTGCTGCGACTCGGACTCATCCTTCTTCTCTTTCTGTTCAGCCTCAATTTCTTTCTCAGTTTCAACCCCAATGTCATCCCCTTGTAAACTAGGTGCTACAGTGCCTGGTACAGTTCCTGCATATTGCTTTCCCGATCTTAGTGTTATGGCCTGACACTGTTCTTTACCCTCTCTCCGTGGAACTTGGCAATGAACCCTGGGGCCTGTTGTTAAGCATAGTTGCCATTTGCCCCATTTGAGTTTCCAGATTTTTAATAGCTAATGCCTGGCTTTTGATCATCACCTCTGTATTTGCCATGTACTTTAACATCATCTCCTCCATTTCTGATTTCTTTTCTTGCTGAGGTGCATATGGAGTCTGATGTTGTTGTTGTTGAGAAAATTCTGGTGGAAAAGGTGGTCTTGGAGCAAACTGTTGCTGCGCTGGCTGAGATGGAAACTGTTGATTCTGCTGAAAATGTTGTTGCTGATTTCCTTGATTATTTGACCAACTTAAGTTTGGATAATTGCGGTTGTTAGGGTTGTATGTGTTCTGAAACTGTCCTTGGTCTTTCATGTAACTGTTCACATACTGCACCGACTCCGAGCTGATAGCACAATATCTGTTGAGTGTGACCCCGCACAAATCTCGCATATGAGGGCAACTGACTTGGCTTTGCTTTCTGATAACGAATCTATTTTCTTTGCCATAGCCGCCATATGTGCTGACAACTGGGTAATAGCATCCACTTCCAACAAACCTGCAACTCTGGGCTGTGGCATTCTGGCTGTAGGATTTTGAAAATCATTTGCTGCCATAGTCTCGATAAGGTTATAAGCTTCGCCATAGCTCTTCGCCCCTAAAGCTCCTCCTGCAGCTGCGTCTACCATCTGCCTCGACTGTCATCCCAATCCATTATAAAATGTGTTGATCACCATCCAATCTAGCATACCATGGTGCGGACACTTCCTTAGCATCTCCTTGTATCTATCCCAGGCCTCGTATAAGGACTCACCTTGTTGTTGCTCAAATTGAGAGATTGTTGTCCTCATTTTTGCAGTTTTAGCCATTGGGAAAAACTTGGCTAAAAACTTCTGTGCTAGGTCCTCCCATGTAGTAATTGATCCTGAAGGCAAAGAATGAAGCCAACTTCTCGCTTTATCCCTCAATGAGAATGGAAACAGTCTTAGTCGGATGGCATCCTCCGCCACCCCGTTGTATCTGAATGTATCGCATATTTCAATGAAACTTAAGAGATGCTCATTAGGATCGTCTATAGGAGCACCCCCAAACTGAACCGAATTCTGCACCATTTGAATGGTTCCCGGTTTTATCTCAAAGGTATTTGCTGCTATTGCCGGTCTGACTATGCTAGACTGTAATCCACTGATGTTTGGCATAGAATAGTCCCTCAAAGCTTTATGCTCCTCTCTTTGTTCTTCCGCCATATTCGGTATAGTTCCTTCCAACTGTGCTTGTAAATTTCTACGCACTCTTGCTTTCCAACCTCTGCCGTCAATATTATCCTGTGCTAGTGTCAATTCTGAGTTGGATGATCATGTGTGCATAAAAATTCTACAAGTACCTGAAACTCAAAACAAAAAAAAAAATAGAAATGAGAAAAGATTAGATTTGTCTAAGTCAAATAATATAGCTTAAAACTGATGATAATAATAAAAATCTAAACGCCTCTCCCCGGCAACGGCGCCAAAAACTTGTTGCCTCTTTTTTAGTCTTTAACAAAAGAGCTCTAACTCATGCAAGCATACATGTGTCAACAAGTAATACAGAGGAAGTAGAGTATCATTCCACAGAGAAAGTGCTAAATTAAATCACTATGCATCAGTTCTATCACTATATTTATTTGCCTAAACTAATGACTTGATTTTTGTGACAAATTTATTTCTCCACAAATTAACAACTAAAGATGCGAATACTAACGAAATATATCAAACTTGGAATTAATGGGATCCTAACTTCATCTAATAGTTCATCTAATTACCACCGTCACGCTAGACAGTTCACATATCACAGAAAAATAGCCAAGGGCACTAATATAGACATAACCATCTGCCAATGTATTATGACCTACTTACATAATATATATACTCAATAGATACCATGTAATCACCACTATAACCAAAATCACTATATTTCTATGTGAAATTGCAATTATAATGATTTAAAGCACAAGCCCTTATTTTGACTCTTACGGTGAAACAGTATATTTCTATCTGATTCACAAAATATTAATCTATCTAATTAAGCCTCATATTCGCAAGCTATCATGATTATAATCCATACTCATATGTTATTTTTTCAATTCCATACAAGCACTGAAATCGAATGGTGATCAATCATTCATACATGTAAAACAACCATGATAGAGATTTCTTATGATATACAAAACAATCTAACAATCGAGCTTATAATTAGACTACATATTAAATTCCGTTATAATCCCATAATGGAGATTAGTTCATGACTGAACCAAAAGCCATTATGGGATCAAAACTACACATAGGAAAATAAACAATCAATTGAAGTAAGAAGAAGTAAATTGATCAAACCCAATTGTTGACAAAAATCCAAAGTAAGCTCAAACCCACATCAAAATCCAGCACTTGAACAACAATAATAAACAGTAAAACTCCAAAAACTATATCTCTAGAAAAGTAGAATAATAATAATAAAATCTCCCAGTTCCTTCTCAAGGTTTTCTTCTCTCTCTCTTCAATAATAGCTTGAATCCTCCTCCAAATTGGCTTCCTCTCTTCCATCCAGCCGCACATCAGCAACATAAATCGTGCACTAGCGCCTCTGGCGCTATAATAGTGTTATTCCTAGCGCTTCTAGCGCTAGGTCATGCCCTCAGATTTACAAAAATGCCACCAAGTCTGATTTTAACCCTTTAAACTCCAAAATGACTCTTTTGCCCCTCCAGCTCCAATCCTACAATAAACAAACACAAAAACGAATAAAACAATACTAAAAACACTTAAAGACCGCAATATTTAAGTCTAACAAGACCTGATTCGTAGGTATAAAACCCACTCATCACACCCATGGACTATTAACTCAATTAACACATAGCCACACATATTCATCCAAATTATTTAAGGATTTAAATTAATACGCAACAGAATAAAATTAAATTCTTAACTTTATTAATAATATCACTGAAGAATTCGTGGCCATTACATCCTACCCCCCTTATAAGAATTTTGTCCCCAGAATTTCAACATAAGGTCACTCGAAAAGATGCGGATAATTCACCCTCATCTTTTCCTCAAGCTCCCACGTAGCTTCCTCAATTGCGTGATTTCTCCAGAGCACTTTGACCGAATGAATGATCTTATTCCTTAACGTTTGTTCCTTCCTATCGAGTATCTGGACAGGAATTTCTTCATACGATAAATCTTTCTCTACTTAAATTAATTCATAGGATATTTCATGCTTATAGTCAAGTCCATATGGTCGTAACACTGAAGCATGAAACACGTTGTGAATGTGCTCAAGTTCAGGAGGTAGTGCTACCTCGTACGCCACTTCACCTACTCGCTTCAAAATCTCAAAAGGTCCTATGAACCTGTAGGACGATTTTACAACTGAAAAATACGCGCAAGTATACGCGGTCAACAAGTAATATAATGATAAGCGAGTTGTCGAACCCACAGGGAATTATCTCTAGTGTATCCCAAGTACCAACTATATATCGTCTCGATTTTATTTAGACAATTGATGATTTGAGTTTTGTTGTTTGGTAATAACTAAGATAACAATAATCAAGTAAATACGGAAAGCTTATAAGATAATTAAACTCTAATATTAACAAGTCTAAGATTGCAATTTCCCCCAACACTTCATTTGAATATCCTAACTCTCTCATTTGAACTAATTAACAACATAGAATTGCCAACCGAGAAAGCAAAGTTACTTATAAGCCTCTGTCGATGGTCAAATTCAAATCTTCCTAATGCGGCATGTAGGTATATGTCTATCCTACACACTATCAAGAGACCAATTTCAAGAATAATTACAAGACACGTGTCACTAAATCTCATTAATTGTCCTTTCAATTACCAACTTTCACATAGGAAGTCATTAAGAATAGATTCTCCATTGGTTACACACGGTATCTAGGTATATGTCTATCCTAAATACTAACAAGTTACCTATCATTGAGGATAATTAACAAGACACACGTCACTAAATCTCAATTAATAACCCACAATAATCTTTAACTTTTGCATGATATCATAACAAGGTCTAAACACTATAATCCGTTCGTCAAGTTCACAACTGAGAAATTAAGATATGAAGCATAAATTATGATATTCAATTCACAAATGAGAAATTAATAACAAAGAGAGAGAAGTCAATTCAAATTATGTGTTGGGTTCCATTGAAATCTTAGAAATTAAGGTCTAGTTCATAGGTAATACACTAAACATCAAATTTGATCTATATATCATGTTGGAATTATAAATCAAGAAGAAAATACTAGAGATAGAATGATAAAACCACAAATGAAGGTATTCAATGGTTGATTGATGGTTGAATCATGTTTCTAGCTTCTCCTCGAGATTTGACAATCCCTTCTTCACTTGCTCCTTGGAATTGCTGGAAATTTCCTTGTGTTGCAGCTCATTTCTTCTCTATTTTTGGTTTATGTGCAGCCTCCTACTTCCTAGATGTGAAACATGAAGCCCCAATGAGATATTATATAGTAACTCCATGAAAACCTTAGCAAAAATCAAATTATGGGTCAAAAATCCGCTCAGATCGCACCAAAAGGCCAGTTGAAATCGCACTCATGAAGCCTGGTATGCCCGCACGCCGCCTGGCGCGCTGCCTGGTGCCACACGTCGCATGCTGACTGCCGACGCCCGCGTCGCGCGCCCGCACGCCCGCGGGCGCACCCACGCCCTGTCCACCCTCCTGGCGCCTGTTGGCTACTCCCCGCCTGCCTGTCGAGCCCTATGCACACATCTGCCGAGTGTCGCGCCCACCTGCTGTCGAGCCACGCCCCGCGCCCGCGCCCATGTGCGTGCCCATGGCTTGGCCGACGCCGTACGTCGTGCACGCTTTCCAACGTCGTGGATGCTCAACTTCCGAATTTCATCAACTTACACATTGAGCATCGCCAAACACTAATATTCTCCATAATACCATTCGGGCACGGATATTCAAGCACGGACTTGCCCTTGTGGCTTGGCCGACGCCGAACGTCGTGCAAGCTTTTCAACGCTGTGCACGCTCGACTTCTAAATTTCATCAAATTAAATACCGAGCATCGCCAAACACTAATTTCCATTGTACTACCATTCGGGCACGGACGTCCAAGCACGAACATTGAGTCATTACGAACGATCCGAGCGGTTTTTATTTCAATTCCTACAAACATAATGAAAATGCATCAAAGCAACATAAAACATGTAAAAATAACTAAAAACTAATTTATCTAGAAATACAATAAAAATAGCTAAAAACCATAGAAAATTCCCAAAAGCTAACAAAATACCAAGGTCAAAGGTGCCCAAATTGTGTGTATAAAACACACTCATTAAATACCCCCAAACTTAAATCTTTGCTTGTCCCCAAGCAAAACAAACATAAACTAAACAATTTAAAAACTTCTAATACAACCTAACTTGAGCAATGAATTAATAAGCCGACAATGGTCTCAGAGACATCAACACATGGAACTCAAGAGTGCAAACAAAACGTTGCAAGTCTAAATTTCAATTAGCTAGTCATATCTTGCTTTAGGTCCCTTTCGTGTGTGTGTGTGAGTACCCAATAGCACTAAATCACTTGTAGCTCGGATGAACATATGCAACCATATTACCTTATTAAAGAAATCAAAATAAACTTCAAAAACCACATGCTTGACACATCACTCTCACAAATGTATACAAATCACAAATTTCCAAAAATTTTAAGATCAAATGACTTTAGGTGAGCGCATTTTATGCTCCATTTCAACCTAAGCCCGCTCTTGTGGGCGAGTGCGTTTTACGCTCCATCTCAACCCACCGCAAGATTTGCAATATAGCTATCTTTTTTTTCAATATATAGGAGAGTGTGTCTTACGCTCTATCTCCCCTAAGCATGTGTTTATGAGTAAGTGCGTTTTATGCTTCATCTCAACTCACCACATGACCAACAAATCAAACCAAACGAACTTGGACACCTTGCTTTGAGTAATGTTTAAACGAGTTCTAGAGCTTATAGAAATCTCCCACAAGCATTCGGTTATAAAAGCCTTCTCTAAGCATACAACTAGCTTAATACTCATGGGTAAGTGCATAAAAGTGAAAGGATGCATAAGCAAAATAATAACCAATGAACGATAAGCACAACGACTAAACAACAATTGTCTACTTCTCATGAGTTAGACTCTCTTCAAACAAGCCATTATCATAGACCATGGATTATGGTTCAAATCAAATTAAAACAATGCTCAAGGGACACATCCTAAATATAAACCATTTTTTATTTTATTTTATTTTTTTTTGAATAAAAAGAAAAACACACTTAAAACACACAAAAAAAAGTAAATTAAAAACACGCAAATACTAAGTACTACCCTCAAACTTAAATTTGACATTGTCCTCAATGTCTAAGATAGGAAAAAGTAGAACAAATAACTTCCCGGAGAACGTGTAGTGTCGTTGATATCATCTTTTAAGTCCTTAAAGTCGGGGGCGCAATCAAAAGTGCTTAGTACTCGGTACCTAGAAATAATTAAAGAAATTAGAGTGCAATTAAACAATCTAAAATGTAATCAACAAAAATAAAAGCAAAACAATAAACTTGGGTTGACTCCCAAGAAGCGCTTGTTTTAAAGTCGTTAGCCTGACTCCTTTATTTCGTTTCAATTCGGCTCAATTACAAAAATGACCATTGCATGCCGCCTCGTTGTTCTTTCTTTGATTTGTATAGCGTGCATGTCTGATTGGCAACCCTCAAACTTAGCTTCAACTGGTGGCAAAAAGAAACTTTCCTCATCCGCATTATCCATTATTGCACTAATATCAAAATCAACATGAAGACATTCTTCATGAACCAATGGGTGCTCGGTGGCTTTGAAAACCTCGAATGTGACTTCTTGATCTTCAATTTCTTTTTCATAATCCCCATTCATGCTCCTCGTCTCATCAACCTCAGAATCAACATCCACAATAGGATGTACACTTTCAAAATCTTCTTCAATAGCTTCGTGCAACTCCTCGCCACTTCCATGTTCATCCACCATGCACTGCTCTTCACATTCCTCTATAGGGTCAATTTTGGTATCGCTTAGAATGGTGTTTTGCGTGTGAATAATGTAAGTATTGGCAACATAGTTCATGATGCTCTGCACTGAAGCTTGTAGATTTGCCAACCTAACCTCATTTTGAGAGATATGAGATATGTTCCGAGTCATGAGCTCCTCCCTCATTCTTTCCTCTTCGTCATATCTATGTGAATTCACCATACATTTCTCTTCACCTTCCTCTATAGGGTTAATCTGTGTAATGCAAGGTAAGGTGCTTTGCGGGTGAATAAGCACAGCCTCGACAAGTTGTGTCATTTGGTTCTCGAGGTTCCGTAATGAATTTAGTTGCTCAAGGTACATGGGAAGAATCTCCTCCAAATTAGATGTATCATCTACTTGCGGTGGAGGATGGAATGAAAATTCTGAATGGTATGAGAGACTTGGATCAAATAATTGATCTTGATTGTTGTCCCATGAAAAGCTTGGGTGATCTTGCCAACCCGGATGATAGTACTTTGGGTTGTAGTCAGCTTGATTCTGACAGTAGGCATTTTGAATGGATTGACTCTCAAGAGTGTCAACAAACCTAGCACCATTTACAATTTGTTCTTGCAATTGCTCAAGAAGTTTTGACGAACTTGGTTATGTCGTCCCCTTATAATCCCATTGATAGTTATACTCATCCATTATCTGAAAACAAAATTAAAACAAAAATAAATAATAAGCAAGTTATTTACAAGTCTAAATTAAGACCAATTCGATTGTCATTAATATTGGAAAAACACTAGAAGAACAATTCCCTGGCAACGACGCCAAAAACTTGTTGGTCGATTTTGCAACCGAAAAATACGCGCAAGTATACGCGGTCAACAAGTAATATAATGATAAGAGAGTTGTCGAACCCACAGGGAATTATCTCTAGTGTATCCCAAGTACCAACTATATATCGTCTCGATTTTATTCAGACAATCGATGATTTGAGTTTTGTTGTTTGGTAATAACTAAGATAACAATAATCAAGTAAATACGGAAAGCTTATAAGATAATTAAACTCTAATATTAACAAGTCTAAGATTTCAATTTCCCCCAACACTTCATTTGAATATCCTAACTCTCTCATTTGAACTAATTAACAACATAAAATTGTCAACCGAGAAAGCAAAGTTACATATAAGCCTCTGTCGATGGTCAAATTCGAATCTTCCTAATGCGGCATGTAGGTATATATCTATCCTACACACTATCAAGAGACCAATTTCAAGAACAATTACAAGACACGTGTCACTAAATCTCATTAACCGTCCTTTCAATTACCAACTTTCACATAGGAAGTCATTAAGAATAGATTCTCCATTGGTTGCACACGGTATCTAGGTATATGTCTATCCTAAATACTAACAAGTTACCTATCATTGAGGATAATCAACAAGACACACGTCACTAAATCTCAATTAATAACCCACAACAATCCTTAACTTTCGCATGATATCATAACAAGGTCTAAACACTATAATCCGTTCGTCAAGTTCATATAGGTTCCCACGGTAATTACTAGCTAGGCAATTAAGATATGAAGCATAAATTATGATATTCAATTCACAAATGAGAAATTTATAACAAAGAGAGAGAAGTCAATTCAAACTATGTGTTGGGTTCCATTGAAATCTTAGAAATTAAGGTCTAGTTCATAGGTAATACAATAAACATCAAATTTGATCTATACATCATGTTGGAATTACAAATCAAGAAGAAAATACTAGAGATAGAATGATAAAACCACAAATGAAGGTATTCAATGGTTGCTTGATGGTTGAATCATGTTTCTAGCTTCTCCTCAAGATTTAACAATCCCTTTTTCACTTGCTCCTTGGAATTGCTGGAAATTTCCTTGTGGTGCAGCTCATTTCTTCTCTATTTTCTGTTTATGTGCAGCTTCCTACTTCTTAGATGTGAAACATGAAGCCCCAATGAGATATTATATAGTACCTCCATGAAAACTCTAGTAAAAATCAAATTATGGGTCAACAATCCGCTCAGATCGCACCAAAAGGCTAGCTAGAATCGCACTCAATAAGCCTGGCGCGCCTGCATGCCGCCTGGCGCGCTGCCTGGTGCCACACGTCGCACGCTGACTGTCGATGCCCTCGCCACGTGACCACACGCCGGCGCGCGTGCCCACGCCCTGGCCGCCTACCTGTCAAGCCCCATGCGCGGGCGCCCCGCGCCTGTCTAGCCGCCCAGCGCCCATCTGCCGAGTGTCGCGCCCACCTGCTGCCGAGCCGTGCCCCGCGCCCAGTGCCCAGCGCCCAGCTGTCAAGCGCCCAACGCGCACCCGTGGCCTAGCCGACGCCGCACGCCGTGCACGCTTTCCAATACCGTGCACGCTTAACTTCCGAATTTCATCAATTTACACACCGAGCATCGCCAAACACTAATTTTCACCCTAATACCATTTGGGCACGAATTTTCAAGCACGGGCTTGCCCTCGTGGCTTGGCCGACGCCGAACGTCGTGCACGCTTTTCAACGTCGTGCACGCTCAACTTCCAAATTTTATCAAATTAAACATTGAGCGTCGCCAAACACTAATTTCCATTGTACTACCATTCGGGCACGGACGTCCAAGTACGGACATTGAGTCATTACGACCAACGATCCGAGCGGTCTTTATGTCAATTCCTACAAACATAATGAAAATGCATCAAAGCAACATAAAACATGTAAAAATAACTAAAAACTAATTTATCTAGAAATACGATAAAAAATAGCTAAAACCATATAAAATTCCCAAAAGTTAACAAAATACCAAGGTCAAAGATGCCCAAATTATGTGTATAAAATACACTCATCAGAACTTGGGGCTCAATTTCCCTTTCTTCCCAAAACGGATCTTCCCTTTCCAGGGAGATACCTTCAAAAACACAAAACTGCCCACCTCAAAGTCCCGCTTCTGATGATGTTGGTCGGCATACTTCTTTTGTCGATCCTGAGCCGCTAGTAGATGGTTCTTTACAAATTTGACCGTATCTGCTGTCTGCTGCACTATCTCAGGTCTCAGCAGTCTTCGCTCTCCCACCTAGTTGATGTGAAGCGCGGGTCTCTATCAGACATAATAGATATCGGCACTCCATATCGCGACACAATCTCCTTCGCATAAAGCTTCGCTAACTGCTCTAGATTGTACCTGATCTTGACCGGTAGAAAATGTGCAGATTTAGTCAAACTATCCACGATCACCCAGATCGCGTCTAAACCCTTCTGAGTTGGTGGAAGTCCTACCACAAAATCCATCGTGATGTGCTCTTATTTCTACTCCGGAATCTCCAGTGGTTGTAGCAGTCCACTTGGTCGCCGGTGTTCTGCCTTAACCCATTGACATGTCAAACATCGGCTGACACATTCAGCTACCTATCGCTTCATGTTCGGCCACCAGAAATGCTGCCGCAAGTTTTGGTACATTTTAGTACTTTCGGGATGAACATAATACCTTGTACTGTGAGCTTCTTGTAGAATCTCCTCTCTCAATTCTGGAACCATCGGTATCCAGATCCTCCCTTCAAACCTTAGCAGCCCGGTGCTATCAACCTTATACTTCAACTCTTCACGTTCAGAAATTCGCTTCCTTAAGCCACCACATTCTTCATCCTTCTTCTGAGCCTCTTTTATTTTATTTAGTAAAGTCAGACTCGCCTCTATTGCGTACAGTTTCTCGTTTAAGTCCATCGGATATTTCACTTCCAATTCTAGTCTTTCAAATTCTTTTACCAACTCCTCCTGAGTTGTTAGCATCAGTAACTTTTCCCTGCCTTTCTTGCTCAAGGCATCAGCCACAACATTTGTTTTGCCCTAATGGTACAGAATTTCACAATCGTAATTTTTGATCAATTCTAACCATCGTCGCTGCCTCATATTCAGCTCCTTCTAAGTGAAGATATACTTCAGACTTTTGTGGTCTGTGTATATCTCACACTTCTCTCCATATAAATAGTGCATCCATATCTTCAAGGCAAAAACTACTGCTGCTAACTCAAGGTCATAAGTCGGATATCCCTTCTCGTAATCCTTCAACTGGCGTGACGCGTACGCAATGACCTTGCCATGTTGCATCAGTACACAACCAAGCCCCTTGTGTGACGCATCACTATACACCACAAATCCCCATGTATCATCAGGTAAAGACAACACAGGTGCTTCACTAAGCCTCTTCTTCAGCTCCATGAAACTTTCCTCATATTTATCTATCTAAAGGAACTTAATCGTGTTTCTGGTCAGATTGGTTAATAGCGATGCTATCTTTGAAAAATCTTGAATGAATCTCCAATAGTATCCCGTTAATCCCAAGAAACTTCTGATCTCCGTCGATGTTTTCGGCTGCTCCCAGTTGATAACTGCCTCCACCTTTACTGGATCCACCGAAACACCATCCTTGTCGATGACATGCCCCAGAAACTGCCCCCTCTGCAACCAAAATTCACACTTTGAGAACTTCGCATACAGCTTCTCCCTTCTCAAAGTTTCCAGTACTATTCTCAGATGTTCAGCGTGTTTTTCCTCCGTCTTCGAGTACACCAGAATTTCATCAATGAACATGACAATAAATTTGTCCAAGTATTGGTTGAACACCCTATTCATCATGTCCATGAAAGTTGTTGGCACAGTCGTCAACCCAAACGACATCACCAGAAACTCAAAATGTCAATATCGAGTTCTAAATGATGTCTTCGGAATATCCTCCTGCCTCACTTTTAGTTGGTGTTAGCCAGTCCTCAAGTCGATCTTCGAAAAGTATTTCGCTCCCTTCAATTGATCGAACAAATCGTCAATTCTGGGCAACGGATACTTATTCTCAATAGTAACTTTGTTCAACTCTCGGTAGTCGATACAAAGCCTTAACGATCTATCTTTCTTCTTCACGAACAGAATTGGTGCTCCCCAAGTTGACACGCTTAGTCGAATATAACCCTTATCTAACAGCTCTTGCAGTTGAACCATCAGTTCCTTCATCTCTACCGGAGCCATTCGGTACGGTGCCTTGGATATCGGTGTTGTTCCTGGTACCAAGTCGATCACAAACTCCACTTCCCTATCTAGCGGTAAACCAGGTAATTCCTCTGGAAAAATATCGGGGAATTCCCTTATAACAGGCATCTGACCCAGTTCACCCTCTACTCTTCGTGTATCAACCACGTGAGCCAGATAACCTATGCAACCCTTTCTTAGCAAACTCTTCACTTGCATCATCGTCAGACAACAAGATTGTCTCGGCGATTTACTACCATAAAATACTACCTTCGACCTATTTGGAGTCTTCAGGTGTATGCACTTCTTCTATTAGTCAATTACAGCTCCGTGATTCAATAACCAATCCATCCCAAGAATTACGTCAAACTCTCCCAAACAAATCGATATCAAATTCACTCTAAGTTTAAACCCTCTCAAATCAACACAACACTTCCTATGAATGTAACCCACAGGGATAATTTCTTTATTGGCTACTTCTACATTCATGAGGTTCTCTAATCTTTCACGGGGCAAGCCTAACCATTTAGCAAATTCTTCCGAAACAAAGGAACAGGTAGCACCCGAATCAAATAATACATATGCATTGATATTATTGATTGCAATAATACCTGACACCACGTCCTTCGATTCCACAGCATCTTGTGCGGTCATGTTGAATCTGCGTGTCATCGGTCTACTTGTTTGATTAGCTGGCCCTCCAATTGTTAGCTTGCTATTGTTGCCCTTGTTGCCGCTGGCTGCATCACTTTTCCTCTTTGGGCAGTCCTTTATCTGGTGATCCGATGCGCCACATGAGAAGCATCCTCCCTTCTTTCCCTTAGGACACTGAGGAGCAATGTGCCCCTGCTGTCCACAGTTATAGCGGACACATTTCCCTTTCATGCACTCCCCTGAGTGATTTCTTCCGCAGTTACTGCACTTGTTTTCTTTCTTAGCCTCCCTTCCAGATATGTTGCCTCTAAAAGATTGGTTGTCACTCCACTTTCTTTTGTTTTGGTTGCTACCTCCACTACTTCCCCCTAAGCTACCTTCATGACTCTTCTTTTTGTCCTGGTTGTACTTGGCTAACACCTCATTTCCTCCCTCGGCAATGATTGCCCTCTCCAACAGTGTTGAAAACATGCCAATTTGTAGAACTACAACCCTGCTGTAAATCCATGGTTTCAGCCCCTGCTCAAACCCCCTTGCTTTCCTGGCCTCCGTATTCACTTGGTGCGGGGCAAATCTGGCCAACTCGTTGAACTTTCTTGCATATTCAGCGACCGACATGTTCCCCTGCTTGAGTTCTAAGAACTTCACCTCCATATTCGATTGCATACTCTCCAGGAAGTAGTTCTCGAAGAATAATTCTTTGAAGCGTTCCCACTGGATCACTCCTTCTCCAGCACGACCCTTATTTGCCTTCCACCAATAGTTTGCCTCGCCCTTCATCATGAAGGTGGCAAACCCCGTCTTCTGTTCTTCGGCCACCCGCGCGACCTCGAACACTTTCTCCATCTCTTCTACCCATGTTTGGGCTTTGATCGGATCTAAGGTTCCCCAGAACTTCAGAGGTCCTACCAATTTAAAGTCCTTGAAGCTAGTCAAGTGTTGCGCTGACTGCTCCACTACTGGCGGAGGTCTATTCTGCATCGTTGTTGCTAACATGTTAACAAAGTTTTGCATTGGGTCGGCATTCCCTTCTTCATTATTAACGGATCTCTCCTCCCTTTTATTTCGTGTTTGTCTTCTAGGCGGCATGATCTAATAAAAAGAAAACTTTAGGCTTTTACTAATAGTTTTATGTTTTATGCAATATGTTATTCAGGTTAGCATTTAAAAGTTATGGCATCTATCAAACATATTTGATTTAAGTAAAACAACTGCATTTATATTCATATACCACTGTTTTAATATAACATGACCCAACCTGTGGCATACTTCTATAAATGCTCATGGCATAGCCTATCACCTGCTATCTATCCCCTAATGAACAAAAGGTAGGGATTTACCACATCTTGCCCCTCTAACCGAAACAAAATTTGGGGTTTTAATACTATCCCATGCATACAATCAAGCATAGGGATTTACAACACAAATGTGCCCCTACTATAAACAAAAGTGGGACCTAAATTACATCTATACACATAACAATAGATCACTGCATACCATGATGAGCTGCATCTGCATGCTCCAGCTGCACATATCCATCCATCAATCGACGACGAATCGAATGGCTAGTTTGACCCTCCTCAAGGGGGTACCTCTAATTCCTGCTTCTCTGACTCCCATAGGCTACATCCAATGCCCATCCCAGAGTCTCAATCCTAACTGCACCTGCCTGAACTTCTCCTATCAACGGGTCTACTCTCCGGGCAGCTCGCACCCAAGCACCCTCTATCTTGATCTTATCTACAATCTCTAAGTCAAGCTTAAGCTTCATAGCCTCGTGCTCTATCTTCAATTCTGACAGCTCCAATTCTGTTTATTCCTTTTTCTCTCTCAATTTAGCATTCATAGCCACCAACTGATGTAGTAGTGGGCCTATCTGTTGTGCTGAACTCTTATATCCTTCCAATTATTCCTTCAATTGTCTCATCTCATCCTCCAATTGATACGCTAACTCCTTATAGAGGTCCTCCATGTGTTGGTGTGTCTAATTCTGCTCCTCTAAGTCTCTAACTCTATCCTCCAGCTCTAAGTTCCTATCTGTCAATTGGTCTACCAGGTAATCTTCGGCTGGCAAATCCTCTAGCGAAGCATAGTATTCTATTTCCTCCATAGCCTCGGCTATAAATTCATCCACATCAATCGGCTCTTCGGCCTCCATGGCCCCCGCAGCCTCCTCAGTCTCCTCAGCCTCATCATTTTCATCAGCCTGATCCTCCTCGGGATCTACCTCGACTTCAGCCACCAGCGGCTGCTCGGTATCCACATGGATATTAATGAACTCCTCCTCTTCCATGGTACGACTCGGTTGACCGATCTCAGGCATCCTACAGCCACAACCGAAAATAACATAACAACCAGATCATATCAGTATCATAATAAAATATATTTATTGATGAAATGAAATAGTATTTTATTATGCACTCTATCGGCTCGATGAATTTCCACAATCTATCTCCCAATATAACTCGTCTCAATGAATCTCCTTGATCCAACACCTAGCGTGCTCGATACGAGTTTTCTTCTAAGGTTATAACCTAGGTTTTACATTCTAACATTTATAACATACGGCTTTGATACCAACATGTGACACCCCTAATTTCGGGTACCCATACCTCGAATTTGATGCTCAAGATAGAGAACATCCAACTACCTTTAAACAACATATGACAACTAATACAGAATGAATAAACATATATTGTCATTACAAAAGGTTTACTATGGTCCCAAGGTCTACAACCTTAATCAAAATACAACACATAACTTAAAAATATCCTCTAGGGTTCTAGTTACATTAACTGATAATAAAATAAAATAATAAAGTAGATAAAATAACTAGCCGAAGTCTAAGACTTCATCTTTCCTTTGCCCTTGTCTTTGCTTGAGCACTCGGGCTTAACTGCAATAGGTTCACGATATAGCAAGCATGAGCAACTAGTTTGCCCAGCAAGTTTAAAAATGAACAAGGATAATATATATCATGAATGGAAAGGAATACTTGTAATGGATTCAATCAATATAAACAACTGAAGCAAGAGAATCGATGCTTTAAGAATAATGAATAGTCGAATAGACCATGAACATACTTTAAGGAATCAACCGCTTGATTGACCCTTTTAGGTTACTATTCCAAAAGTTTGTGCTTGAGGGGATCAGCCTCTTATACACCATGTGTATGCATAACATTTATTTCTGTCATTTATCTTATATTAGATACTTAGGAAGCTCCCCTATATATAGGGTTGTTCATCTCAGTCCAAGAATCCTCACCAACAACTAGTTTAGGTAGCTTTTAAATTTTAGACATGCATATGTCTGGCCAAACAAATGGCTTAGACTTCTCTCTAAACAGTTCATGAATAACAAACTTTAAATAATGATGCAGTTCGATGACAGAGCCGAATTCAAGTGAACTATGTGCGAATGATAATAATATGGATGTGGAATAATTTTAAAGTAATTAAACTACTTAGCACATGCTTGAGAGATAGAACTCGAACTTAAATCAGGAGACTGGTAATAATGTAGCAGTCTAAGGTTAGAGACTTGCAAAATATATATATACTGTCTATTACAATAATTTGGTTTAAAATCAAGGAACTTGCCTGGGATACTGCTACAATATATACTAGATTCTGCTCTGCAAGTACCCTATAGTGATTATAAAATACTCTTTGATCAGTTATGGTTAAACATCAATATTGAAATTAATAGACTTTATTTAAGAGACTCATGTTGTTTATTCTATGGTTCATTTCATGATCTGTCATACCAGCTCTACAATTAGTAATGCCTTACCAAGTTCGGTAGAGTCACTCTACGATCAGTGAGGTGGCTCTACGATCACTAAGGTCTTTACTGAGTTGGTGAAGTTCTACAACTGAGTGGGGTTGTCCTACGACTGATTGGTGAAGCTCTACGATTGTAGAGTTCATTTGACGGTCTCTGACCGACCCAGCTGACTTACTTTACGATTTATAAATGAACTCTACGATCAGAGTGAGACCACTCTACGATCGTAGAGTTCACCTTACGGTTCACTGGGATTTAGAAGTACTTTAAATTTCAGCTCAAGGTATAGCTTTGGATCTGACCGACCCGCTGCTTGCAAGGTTTTGACTTCGGCTCCACTTCGAAATTTGTCATAGTTCGAGGGCCTCTTGCACTTCCAGAAATCTCTTCGAAATCGGGTTGGTACGATTGTGTTTGGCTTCGGGAAGCCAAAGGTTTGGGTCTTAATCACGTTTTAGGACTTTCGGCTTTGGACCTGTGACTTCGGGAGTCCGGTTCGAGCCTTACCGATACTAGGGGTTCGGCTTCGGATCTAGTACTGGGCCAAACCCAGAGTAGCTACCGAAGCCTTTGGGTTTGACTATGAATTCTACTTTGGAAACCTACTTTGAGTTCGGGGTCGAATGACGAACGCCATCGAAATGGCTTCGGCATCCCCCGTTATTTAGGTTCATAGGTTCGGATAAGGTGGCGAACCTCATCGGAATGACTTCAGCATACTGATATTATTAATACTTATAGCTAGAGTAACTACCACTTGACACCGTTTACTGATTTTATTCAAGTTTTGGTCATAAGTTCCACTGTCGCCTTCTACGGTCAGTATAAACAGTAAACCCGGAGTCTTAGACTCGTTCGGACTGTATATTGACTCTCGGTATCAACTAGGTAACATGACTAAGGCCATTATTACAATTCTGGTTTAAGCCATCATTCAGTTTAACATATAGTTTCTGCACGATTATCTTATGACCCAGGGTCCAACATTATCTCAACACATACGTATACTGATATTTAACCTGAAAGAAAACTAACTCAAAGAGAAATGTTTAAGATAGCAGGGTCATACCTTTCTGAAGCTCTATCTGCTAGGTTTCACTCTCAGTCTCTATTTACCCTTCTGGTGGCAAGAGCTCCCCTACGAATTATCTTTATCTCTCTATATTCTATCAGTAATGAACAGAGTAGCAAGCTGTGCAAGGTGACTGTGAGTCTCTATTTATAGAGAAACCTTTGTCCAATCGTTGGCCATTACCCAGATTGTACTAACTATTACATAACGGTAATACCCGTTAGTTAAGAGTGATTAGGTGAAAAGTTCCACCACCCCACTGTTAAATCAATCTGCAGATTGTCATCTTACTTGTCTGGGTTTTAGTAACCCAATGAATAGGCCATTGGCCTAGCTCGGCTGATAGCAAGTAACAGTACTGAAGGTATATATATGTTTTGAATTGTTTCAGTGAAAGACAGCTCACACGGTCGGTCCTCTAAGTGGGTTCACCGAATAGACTCTGCAAGCTTGGTATTGGTGTGGGTCTACACTTACTGGGTCAAGCATATATATATATATATATATATATATATATATATACACACACACACACCCGGTACCTCAATTTATAAGTTTACAAGGAATTTATTATACTCATGCCCAAACTATAAGTCCACCTGCCAATACTTGAGATTGGGCCTGTTTAGTAACCACTGGGCTAGTCCACTATAAATTCTTAGTAAGACTATAAGTTATTGCTACCGTTAATACTTGTAATGCTCGTGAATTTTAAACGTCATTATTAATTAAATATATAATTTAATTTTTATGAGTTAGCTTTGTGTTCTTATTTAAACCTTTGAGTGCATTGGTGGATTATGTGACTATGTGATTTATTGATCTAAATTGTGTTAAGGGAGTCACTAGTAGTATATCTCAACTAGTGAGAAACTCTAAAGCTTTATATCCATAAAATTGGCAAAGTATTTACTAAATTAAATATTCGAGTAAATTGAATATTGTTAGTAAATAAAATGTGCGAGTAATTAATGACACTAGTTATTAATGAGATTATTGTCAAATTGTATAATAATATTAATTGTCAATTTAGTAATTTATTTACTAAGTGACTAAGTTATTTAATTAGTGAGCCAAGCCTAATTATTTAATTGAATCATGGACTTGAGTATTAATGGTATGACAATTTAATTAATCAATCAT
This sequence comes from Aralia elata, assembly GCA_034770075.1. Classification (NCBI taxonomy): domain Eukaryota; kingdom Viridiplantae; phylum Streptophyta; class Magnoliopsida; order Apiales; family Araliaceae; genus Aralia; species Aralia elata. The sequence goes on from CM068384.1 coordinate 73,869,534, forward strand.
TGGGTTAAATTAAATGATCCAATATTTTATTAAATAAATTTGGTTTTATTAGTCCAATCATTGAAATTGAAAGCCCCATGCGTATTTAATGTATAGTCCAAAACCTAGCTCACTTGGCAATTTAAAAGTGTAACATTAAATGATTAATTGTAGTATGTTGGGGACAACATTTTTGGGACAAACCCCTAGCATTTTCGGCAATGAGAGAGAGAGTGAGAGCAAGTTGCTTTTTAAAATTTATTTTATTTAATTAACTAGCTTGTGTTGGAAGTTGTGTGTTAGACTTGATGGTGTAGCCTCCTAAGTTGTCAATTAGCCACCCTAGTGACACAAGGCTACTCACTAGCTCCATGATGACAAAAGATAGAGGTTTCTTGCTATTATCCAATTAGTAAGCCTTTTATCTAAGGGACAACAAAGATATGGGGGATATTAGTAACTCTTACATCAAGTACAAGCGTGTCTATCTCCCATTGGTAGAAAATCTACTTAGCACTTTTAATGACATGAAGAGATAAGGCAAAGCCTTTTATCCAAAGGACAACAAAAATATGGGGGATATTAGTTATACTCCTAGTTGTATCTAACTATATTGCAAGATACACTCTTGAATCACCACATTTCATTTTCTCTTCATTTTCTCCTATTCTTCTTCTTCTATTTTTCTCCCAAGCTAGCAAAATATAAAGAGAGAAAAGAGAGAGAGGGGTTCGGTTCTTGAGGGGAAGGAGAGGGGTGTTAGCTTGATTAGTGCATCCTAAGTTCATATCTTACTTTGGTAAATCAAGGAAGGTTGCTACTAAAACAAGGTATAACCTAAATCTTCATTTCCTTCTTCTATTTGGTGTTATAGCAAGATTTGATGGGGTTATAAACTAATACCCAAGATACCCTAGTTCTACATATCATTATGTATGGAACTAAGTATCTTGAGTGTTCGATCAAAGATTTAGAGGAAGAAAGTGAGCATATGTTCTCCTAGGGGTGAAACCCTAGTTTTCCTTCCACTAAATCTTGTGTAACTCAAGTTTTACAACTTGGATTTGTGATCCGTCGAAGGGTAGTGCTAGATACATGAGTTAGCTAGTAAACTCAAGTGGTAGAACACAAATCCAACAATTTTTGAAGCCTTGGGGGCTGTTTTTCCAAAACAGTCCAGCTATAGAACTTAAAGCTTTAAAACCCTAAAAGCTTGTTGTCCCTGTTTTTCCAAAGGTTATTTCGGCTAGTTATCGATCTTTTAAAAATCTGGGAAAAATCACAGAGGTACCTTAAGAAGTTATCTACAGGTAGGAAAAAGAATGAACACGTTTTGATGTGTAGTTTGTGTATGATGGCTTTTACCGTGAAGGACTCCTAAATATTCTTACCCGGATTCCTCACTGTGTATACCTTGGAAAAATCTGAAATTTTTATAATATGTTTATATATGTCATGGGAGGGTACCCTGAAAGTTTCAGAATGTGTTGAGCAAAACGCGATTTATGAAAAATGTAACAAGATTCGGAGGTTTTGAGTACTTTAAAAATAGTAAATCACTTTCTAAAATTCCAGGAAAATTTGTGAATCATTGTTGGGTCATATAATGTCCAGATTCAGAAGATAATAATTTTCAGAACTTGTTTGCCATTTTTCATAATAATGTTATAGTTATGGTTAAAAGGAAATAAATGGTTAAACGATGTCATAAATGAGGAAAATAGGATGTTAAAGCTTAGGTACTCCTATTATAGTGTAATTTGACCTATGTGAGGTAATTTGATAATTTATTATCATAAATAATATTTATAATCTTTTATGGGTATTAAATAAGTTGTTTAATAAAGGATAAAATAATTAAAATAAACTTATTAAAATATTACTATGATATTTGTAATATAAGAATTTGATATTTTTAAGTAAATAAAGAAATATTAAGATTAAAACTTTATGGAAATATTATTGAATGGGTAATAATATTTGATTTAAGCATTAATAAATGATTAAAATATTATTAAATGGCTAATAATATTAGATTAAAATATTATTAAAAGATTAATAATATTAGATTAAAGTATTATTGGATGATTAAAATATTATTAAGTAAATAATAATATTCGAAATTAAATAAAATGTTATTAAAAATGTAATAACATTAGTAAAGGAATAAAATATTATTAGATGATTAATAATATTAGTAAATGAATAAAGTATTTTTAATTGATTAATAATACTAAAGAATAGTAAAGTATTAAAATATTATTAAGATGTTAATAATATAAGTAAACGAATAAAAGTGTTATTAGTGGACTAATAATACTAAGAGGTGAATTAAATATTATCAAGATTAATAATATTAAGTGAATTAAAGGTAGTTGTTATTTAATAGTAATATTATTGAGGCATGATAATATTTCTAAGAACTAAATGCAATATGTAATATCTATGTGATTACATAATGTAATGTTATGCTATGGCTAATTAAAAGATTAACTATAGGTCTCTCAGAGGAAGATAATTAAACTGCCTAACGGATAGAATTTCATTACGTAACAGTAGCCTGCAAGCGAGGCAAGTTCTCTATCCCGAAACTTAAATTGTTGCAAGTTTCCTACCCTTACTCATATTTTATTGAGCAAATTCCTTAACCCTACTCAAATTATATTCGAGCAGGGTATTATTGTATTGTAAGTTATTTATTTAAGCTTGAACCTTATTTCCAAGCATGCTTTAAGTGGTTTAATTACTTTATAATTATTCCACATCTATGATATTTGTTGATACTCGCACTTGGTGCACTTGGGTTCGTACAGTCTTGGACTTGTACATTATTCAAAGTTCTATAATTCATGAACTGTTTTAAGATTGAGTCTGAACCTTCGTTCGGTCAGACAATTGCATGGAATTTTTATAAAAGCTATCCACGTCAATTGATGGTATGGATTCTTAGACTAAAGTGAACACCCCTTTTATTATAGGGGAGTACCCCACGTATCTAATATAAGATACAAACAGCAGAGTTAAATGTTATGCATATACATAGCGTACGCGAGGCTGATCCCCTCAAGTACTTATTCTGTAGCCAGTAACCAAAGGGTCAATTAGCTATTGATTCCATTGGAAGTTTATTGTTCAAAGTCTACTTGACTATCATTTGTTCTAAAAGCAATTATTGTTCTTGCTTCCGATATTTATATTGTTGAATCCCCTCTCTATATTCCGTTCATCATGATGTATCCTTTATTGTTGTATTTAAACTTGTTGAGCAAACTAGTTGCTCATCCTTGCTATATCATGACTTTCATTGCAGTTAAACCCGATACTTCAGGGAAGGGCAAGGGTAAAGAAAAGATGAAGTGATAGGCTTCACGTAGCTGGCTTTATTTTATGCTTAGTTTAATTTGCTATTAATGTAATTTGAACCCTGATTACTATTTAGGGTATGTTTTGTGTTATGTATTAAGGTTATCGTATCTTGGGACTAGTAACACCTTTTGAATGAACAACATATGTTTGTTATATTTCGCATTTAGTTATTGTATGTTGTTGGAGGTGAATGTTTGTATTGGATCGTGATGACCGAATCCGGGTATTTTGAGACCCGAATTTGGGGGCGTCACAATACTTACATTTCGCCATTACTCGTCTACAAGTCCAATACAAAAATTAATCGTTTGGGCTTGTTTAAACAACTTACTTGACTACTCCATTAATATTTTTGAGTACACCCATGGACTATTAACTCAATTAACACATAGCCACATATAGTCATCCAAATCATTTAAGGATTTAAATTAATACACAAAAGAATAACATTAAATTCTTAACTTTATAAATAATATCGCTTAAGAATTTGTGGTCATTACATAAATCATGTGCAAATTGTCAAAAGATGGGGAACATATCACATAGGAATCAAATGCCACAAACTCCCATCTTAGTTATTAAAATTTTTGATGTTTGTGGTATTGATTTCATGGGACCTTTTCCTCTTTCTTATGGTAATATTTACATTGTTTTAGCTGTTGACTATGTTTCTAAATGGGTGGAAGTTAAAGCCACCAGAACTGATGATTCTAAAGTTATTGCAAATTTTGTCAAGTCTAACATATTTGTCAGGTTTGGAGCCCCGAGAGCCATTATCAGTGATAGAGGAACACACTTTTGCAATAGGGTGTTAGCAGCACTGTTCAAGAGATACAATGTGATGCATAAGATTTCTACATCCTACCATCCGCAAAGTAATAGCCAAGCTGAGGTATCTAACCGGGAGGTCAGGTCTATTTTAGAGAAGGTAGTCAACCTGAGCAGGAAAGATTGGAGTCTTCGGTTAGAGGATGCACTTTGGGCCTGTTGCCTCTTTTTAAGTCTTTAATAAAAGAGCTCTAACTCGTGCAAGTATACACGATCAACAAGTAATACAGAGGAAATAGAGTATCGTCCCACAGAGAAAGGTTCAAATCAAATCACTATGCATCAATCTTATCACTTTATTTATTTGCCTAAACTATTGACTAAATTCTGTTGATTAAATTATTTCTAAATTAATTAATAATTAAAGACGCAATTACTAACAAAATATATCAAACTTGGAATTAATGGGATCCTAACTTCATTTAATAGTTCATCTAATTTACAATCATCATGCTAGAAGAATCTCATATCACAGGAAAATAGCCAAGGGCACTAAAATAGACATAACCATTTGTCAATGCATTATGACCAATTCATATAATATCCATACTCGATAGACATCATGTAATCACCACTATAATCAAAATCACTATATTTCTATGTGAAATTGCAATTATATTGATTTTAAGCACAAACCCTTATTTTGACTCTTATGGTGAAACAGTATATTTCTATCTGATTCACAAAATACTAAGCTATCAAATTAAGCCTCATATTCATAAGCTATCATGATTACAATCCAAACTTATATGTTATTTTTCAATTTCATACAAGTACTAAAATCGAATGGTGATTAAGCATTCACACATGCAAAACAATCATGATAGAAATTCCTTATGATAAATAAATCAATCTAGCAATCAGGACTGTAATTAAACTACATATTAAAATCCGTTAGAATCCCATAATGGAGATTAGTTCATGACTGAACCAAAAGCCATTATGGGATCAAAACTATCCATGGAAAATAAACAATTAATTGAATTAAGAAGAAGTAGATTGATCAAACCCAATTGTGAATAAATTCCAAAGTAAGCTTAACCCACATCAAAATCCTGAGCTTGAACAAAAGTAATCCACAAAATATCTCTAAGTTCTCTCTAAAGAAAAAAAATAGAATAATAACAATAATCCCCCTCTCTTCTAATGTTGCCCTAATTACATAAGATAAGCATTAAGTCCTTTTTCGTATCCAATTCTGCTTCTAGTAGATAAACTGTCGCACCTAAACTGCCTTTGGCGCCCCGGCTGTTAGGTTTGTACATAGCGCGAATATGCAATCAAATTACATAAATAGTGCGGAAGCGCGATAAAATCAGATTTTAAAATTTTATACAAACCATCACCATGATCTTTCTTTATGCACAATTATTAATTAAACGAAAGAGACGGAGAATAAGAATTATACCCTTGTAGAATTCTAGCTTCCTCAGGTACAAGTTCACCTCCAATTCCTTCGCGTTCTCCTTGAATTCCACCGATTAAATTCCTTCCTTTGATCAACGATAGCCACCCAAGTGTTTGGCCTCTAGAGGTGATCCACCAAGGAATAATACTTGTTCAAGGAGATGGGTGTTGGCAAAACCCTAGTTTCTATCTCTATAGAAATTGTAAGTACTCTCTACAATTCTTATGCAAGAGTGTGTAACCCTAATCTATGATAAGACTTCTCTTATTTATAGATGTAGGAAAACCCTTCCCTAAACTATTTAGGATTAGGATTTCTATTCTAATTAAACTCCTTTAATTAAATTAAACTCCTAATCTAATTAGGAATTCATGTGAGAGTACTTCTATTAATTAATTCTCAATCCCTATTAGGAATTAAATAATAGTAATAGTAATAATAATAATAAGACTCCTCTTATTAATTTATTTAATATTTTTAAAATATTAAATAATAAATATTAAGCTATTTAATTTATTCTATCTCCATAGACTAAATTAAATACACTTAACTTATTATTACAATTATGCCATTTACTTCTTAAATAAATATTTTTCTTTTGCGGTGTGACCCTTTAGGTTCTCCATATTAAACCGGTTGTGAATAAATCAATTAGAACAATTCTAATCTTATTTAAATAAATAAATTAAACTATTTAATTCATTTAAATAAATAATATTAATTCTACAATAAGGGTAAGCCCCCTTAGCGATCAACGACTTTCTAGATAATATAGATTTCAACATTAATCATAAAAGAACCTTTCAGTGCATAGTTACCGTACAATTCAATCCTTCTACCATACAATGTCCCAATTAAATATAAGACATGGAATTACTGTCAAGTCTTATTTTATTTAATTATATGTATTTCGATTCTCAAATGCACAACTCTAATTAATGCAAATTAGAAACTCCTTTCTAATTTCATTCTGCTTTGGCCAAAGACTTCTGAGTCGTCATTTATCGAATCACATAGGACATTCTCTCCTTTTACTAGAAGTGGTAGATTCTTTATTGATCATTCACCTATCTCCATGTATAACTTATTATACCCAATCATACCCTTTGATATACCCTAAAGGTCTTAAGGGACATGTCAAAGTATAACTCATCATACACAAGATACTATGATGATCTCAAGTCCAAGGATCACTTGTACTACTATCACTAGAGGAATTCCTATTGACAGGCGAGTAAAACTCCATTAGGTATTCCTTAGCGAGCCACGTTCAGTGAACTTATTCTCTAATAAGCACCTACATACTTGCTTTAGTGTCTTCACACAAATGATTATGAGATCAATCATCCTCTTCATAAGAGCAAGCAACGTATGTACTAATCTATCCGGATTCACTAATCCCCTTTTTAGTAATCCAACGATTAGGAACAATTTTAGTTTGTGAGCTATCTAGAATTTAGATCTCATTAGCATGATCACCATCATGATTCTAAAAACATTGCTCAAAACTATGGGTTTATCACATTTAATATAACAGCACCATGTAGATAAAGTAAAATGCCTTTAACAAACGAATAAGATTACAAAGTATATGCTACATCATATCAAATATGATTGGCTTGTGTGCATACTACTTTCAATCTCCCACTTGCACTAAAGCCAATCGCCATGGTATCTAATACCCTTCTTCTCTAAGTGACGATTATCCTGCTGTTGGATAAAGCTTCAGTAGATGGATATGCAATGTTGTTCTCGAGAGTCCACTATCTCTATAGTGACTTTTCTTCTTTCAATGATTTTACTAATCAAATGAAAGTGCCGCAACACATGTTTGAATCCAAGATGAGACTTAGGAACTATTCCTAGTTCTGTAATGAACTTTTCATCCAAACAATCAACTTGCAGCTTCATTTACAGCTATATACTTTGTCTTTGTCATTAAACCAGCAACTCTTTGCTGTTTGAAACTTTTCCAATTCACTGCACTACCTTTCAAGGTAACGATTTACCTTAAAGTGGATTTGTTATCGTCTTGGTCAGTCTGAAAAAACTTGAGTCTGTTTAGCCCTCTAGTTTTAATTCGGACCTACCATGAATTATGATTACATATTCAATACCGGTTTAGTACTTAAAGATGTTTATCACTGTCTTACAGTGATCTTCTCTAGAATATGACTGATCAACATCAAGCCCAGTATATTCATTGCATGCATGATAGTAACTCATGCGATCTCTCTTTTAATTGGGGACAATTTTAGAGAGATACACTCCACGGCTCATCATCATGAGACCTTTCTTGGAGTTTGCAATGCTAAACGCCTTTAGCATCGAATGAATATACGTTCATTGGGTCAAGCCGAACATCCTTTTAAATCTATCTATATAGATTTCTATCCCCAATTTATAGGATGCTCCTCCCAAGTCATTCATGGAAGAATGTTTAGACAATTTTATCTTTACTGATTGTAGCATTGGTGTGTTATTCCTTGTCGGTAGTATATTAACATATAATACCAAGAATGTCACAGTGCTCCCACTTATCCTTTTGTACACACTAGGTTCATTCTCATTTTTGATAAAATCAAACTCTTTTGATTGTCTCATCAAAATGAATGTTCCATTTTTGAGAAGCTTGCTTCAATCCATAAATGGATCATTGTAGCTTAAAACACGATTTGCTTCAACCTTTGAAACAAATTCCTCTGGTTGTATCATACATACATTCTCCTCAAGTCTTCATTGAGGAAGGGTGTCTCCACATCCATTTTTGCCAGATTTCGTAATAAGCTGCAATCACAAGCAAAATCCAAATGGACTTGAGCATTACCAGTAATAAGGTTTTATCACAGTCAACTCCTTGACTTTATTTGAAACCTTTTAAACAGGTCTGGTCTTATAGGTCTCCACCTTGCCATTTGCCCCAGTCTTTCTCTTAAAGACCCATAATCACACTCTTGGCACTATGCCCATTTGTGGAGTAACCAGAGTCTATACTTGGTTCTCATACATGGAGTCCATTTCGGATTTCATGGCCATCTGCCATTTCTATGAGTGTCTTCTACTCATAGCCTCATTGTATATAACTGGATCATCATCCTCTATGATGCGTACCTCATCATCATCCTCTATGATGAATCCATACCTCCCAGGTATCTTCGGTACTCTTCCAGATTTACGATTCGGTTGTGGTACAATAGGTCTATCTACAGGTTCCTCGATTCGACTTAAAGTGCTTTGTGGTTCTTGAACTCCTTCAAGATCTTTTACCCTCCCACTAGCTCCTTCAATGATAAACACCTTTATCTAAGAAGGCAGCGTGTAGGATTATAGTAATAATACCCTAAACTTACTTTAGGATATCCCAAAAGTCTGCACTTGTCAGATTTTGTCCCAAACTTATCTTTGAAACCTTTTCACATAAGCTGGACAACCCTTATCTTAACATACTTAAGATTAGGAATCCTCCCTATCCATAACTTTTATGGAGTCTTGGGGCCAGATTTTTGAGGTTACCTTATTTTGTAGATATGCAGCCGTTTCTAGGGCATAACCCCAGATGGATACTAGAATGTCGGTAAAAATCATTATGGACTGCACCATGTCCAATAAGGTACAATTTCTCCTTTTAGATACACCAATCAATTATTGCGTATCAGGAAGTGTCCATTATGAGAAAATACTATTTTGAGATGATCTAGAAACTCATTGTACAAGTATTCTTTCCTCGATCTGATCAAAGAATCTTAATACTTTGTCAATATGTTTCACTTCTGAATTCTTTGAACATTTCAAATGATTCAGACTTGTATTTCATCAAATACACATATTTAACTCTTTGAATGACCATCTCCTTTTCTTTTATTAGTTTATTCAATTTGCAAAATAATTTTCATGTAAGTCAAGTATACAAAGTCTATCAAGTAATCTTCCAGTTTCAAACAAAACATTATCATTATAAATAGAACAACAATTGTTCTTAAATATAATACCAGAACCTTCCTTGTCCAACAACGGAAGTAATAATGTTTCTAAAGAGAACTGGAACATAATAACAACTTATTAACTTAATAGACTTGCTCGTAGGCAATGCTAAACTATAAGTTCCTACGGTTAATGCAGCAACCATTGCTTCATTCTCCACGCATAAGATTAATTATTCTTTGTTTAGCTTTCTACTTCTGTTTAGTCTCTGCATTGGATTGCATACGTGAGAACTACAACCGGTATCCAATACCCAAGTAGAACCTTGACTTATAGAAAAATTTATTTCAATCATGAACAAACCCATATTTGTAACCGAAGCTTCACTAAGCTTCTTCTGGTTACCCTCTAGTTTTAATTCTAGTATACAGGCTTATTGCAGTGGAAGCAAACTCCTTTGCTATCTGCATCAGTCTTGTTCTTATTGTCCTTTATTTTTTCCTTTCCTTTTACCTTCTTTGAATTGTTCTTCTTTTAAGAAGATCCTTTAGCCCTCTTCTGCTTCCTAGAAGAATCATCTACCAGTAAGACTTGGTCTTTCTTGGTTGGAAAGTGACTCTTTACAGTTTTCAACATGTTTAAGCAACTCAGGCAGGCTGACATATAGCTTGTTCATGTGAAAATTCACAACAATTTGTGAGAAAGAGTCTGGAAGTGATTGCAAGATCAAATCTTGGATCATCTCTCCATCCATTAAAACCCAGTTGTCCCAATTGTTCAATCAAATTGATCATTTTAGGACATATGTCTGTACTGTAGTGCCATCGGTCATTCTAGATCGGAAGAGCTCCTTAGATATCTGATATCTAATAGTCCTACTTTCCTCACCCTTCAACTCCTTGAAGGTGCCGGAGTACAGTAGGAGCATCCATAGTTTCATGCTGACGCTGAAGCTCGTTACTCATGGATGCGAGCATGATGCATTGAGCCAACTGTGCATCATCTTGCCACTTTCTAAAAGTAGCAATCTCTTCCTCTGAGGCATTGTCTGCAACCATTGCAGGGATAGGTATATTAAGGACATAAGATAACTTTTCATCCTTGAGAACTATTCTCAAATTCCTTAACTAGTCCGTGTAATTCGGTCCGGTTAATTAGCATCTAATATGCTATGCAGTGATAGTGAATTAGACATCGTAAAATTCTGTAAATGAATTTGTAATTTAACAACATTTTAGCATACATTCATTTTTAATTAATTACCAAAATAAATTAGGTCTTTATTTTAAATTGGTATCTCCCATTATTTTCATCAAACTATATTACCCTCATTATATAGTTCGGCAATTCTAATTAAAGATTTTCTAGTGAGACTAAGGATCCCATTTTAGATGTATATAGCCTTGTGGTGACACAACAAAGGATATATAAATAAATAGGTAAACAACTATTGTCAATTACATCTCTATGTAACTCCTTGTATTTTGCCTCTTAGATTATTTTGATCAAGTGGTGACACATCCGAATCAAAATTATCCAAGTTAAGTCCATCCTAGCACTTCCATATATTCGAAAGAAAAACACTGTCCTTGTGGTGACACAACAAAACAGCATCGTTCAGTCTATGTATAAGCATCAAATGTGATAAAGCAACATCTTAAATATTTTAATACTTGCCTTGTGGTGACACAACAAACTCATATTAAATATTTAATACTCTATTGCTTTACCATGCTAGAAGGCGACGTTCGATATTCCAAATATCTTTGAACGCTTAGGACTTAATATGATTTCTTTGAGGGGTTTGTTATTATTTGTCTCATCTTGTTTAGCGCGCATGCACATATATATATAAAATACGCGTCATATTATTTAACATGCGAAGCATGTTGTATAATATATAATATATACATAGCAAGCATGCACATATAGAATACTATATTCTACCCGGATTGATTATGGACTTTTATTCTAGTTTGGTTCACTAGAGCCACCAAGTGAACCAAAAGGTATAACTATTACATTTAAACCCGGGCTCCATTACAAACGGGTCTTCAAGCGCTCCTTGCTCCTTTGTCTCCAATTCTTCAAGTAATTCTAACTAAACCTATTACATAAACTATTTACAATAAATAGAAACCTTGATCAGCAGTCAAGGGGAGGTACATAGGAGGAAGATAGAATTTACATCAAGGAAAAACTAGAGAAGACGAGGTACACAGGCCCCATTTATAAAACCCATTCATTCAAGCATCCACTAAAATAAATCCAATCACACATTGGTCAATAGTCCATAATCAATCCCTATTTATTATCATACATATCTCTATATGTATCAATAAATAACATTCATCCCATGAATAATAAAATCATTCCATATATTCATTGATATCATTTAATGGGCAATATTAGTTAGTATAAAATTCAATTTCAACTCCAATTAGTTATCATGGAATCCAATTCCAACTCTAATTAGTTATCATGAAATCCAATTTTAATTAAAATAAACTTCTTTATTTTAATCATATTCCAAATCAAAATAAACTATTTTATTTTAATTTATCCAATTTTTTGAATAAAAATAAACTCCTTTATTTTTAATCAAATTCCAAATCAAAATAAACTCCTTTATTTTAATTAATATGGAAACCAATTTCAAGTTTAAAATAAACACCTTTATTTTTAACTTAAAATTGTTGGAAAATAAAATATGTTGAATCCTATTCCTTATCAAAATAAACATCTTTATTTTTTAAGGAAACATGGAATCCTATTCTATATGTGAATAAACTCCTTTATTCTAGGAAACATGGAATCCTATTCCATATGTGAATAAACTCCTTTATTCTAGGAAACATGGAATCCTATTCCATATATGAATAAACTCCTTTATTCTAGTTAACGTAGAATCCAATTCCAAGTTCAAATAAAACTTTTAATTTTAATTATATTCCAATTCAAAATAAACCTTTTATCTTAATTGAAAATAAATAAATAAATAAATAAATAAATAAATAAAATAAAATAATTTTACACAAACAATTATGCCCAATTAAATTGTTCTTAACACATATAAATGTATATACAGAATCAAAACAATTAATAATTCGCATAAAGTTTGGCTCTTGATACCACTGTTAGGTTTGTACATAGCGCGAATATGCAATCAAATTACATAAATAGTGCGGAAGCGCGATAAAATCAGATTTTAAAATTTTATACAAACCATCACCATGATCTTTCTTTATGCACAATTATTAATTAAACGAAAGAGATGGAGAATAAGAATTATACCCTTGTAGAATTCTAGCTTCCTCAGGTACAAGTTCACCTCCAATTCCTTCGCGTTCTCCTTGAATTCCACCGATTAAATTCTTTCCTTTGATCAACGTTAGCCACCCAAGTGTTTGGCCTCTAGAGGTGATCCACCAAGGAATAATACTTGTTCAAGGAGATGGGTGTTGGCAAAACCCTAGTTTCTATCTCTATAGAAATTGTAAGTACTCTCTACAATTCTTATGCAAGAGTGTGTAACCCTAATCTATGATAAGACTTCTCTTATTTATAGATGTAGGAAAACCCTTTCCTAAACTATTTAGGATTAGGATTTCTATTCTAATTAAACTCTTTTAATTAAATTAAACTCCTAATCCAATTAGGAATTCATGTGAGAGTACTTCTATTAATTAATTCTCAATCCCTATTAGGAATTAAATAATAGTAATAGTAATAATAATAATAAGACTCCTCTTATTAATTTATTTAATATTTCTAAAATATTAAATAATAAATATTAAGCTATTTAATTTATTCTATCTCCATAGACTAAATTAAATACACTTAACTTATTATTACAATTATGCCATTTACTTATTAAATAAATATTTTTCTTTTGCGGTGTGACCCTTTAGGTTCTCCATATTAAACCGGTTGTGAATAAATCAATTAGAACAATTCTAATCTTATTTAAATAAATAAATTAAACTATTTAATTCATTTAAATAAATAATATTTATTCTACAATAAGGGTAAGCCCCCTTAGCGATCAACGACTTTCCAGATAATATAGATTTCAACATTAATCATAAAAGAACCTTTCAGTGCATAGTTACCGTACAATTCAATCCTTCTACCATACAATGTCCCAATTAAATATAAGACATGGAATTACTGTCAAGTCTTATTTTATTTAATTATATGTATTTCGATTCTCAAATGCACAACTCTAATTAATGCAAATTAGAAACTCCTTTCTAATTTCATTCTGCTTTGGCCAAAGACTTCTGAGTCGTCATTTATCGAATCACATAGGACATTCTCTCCTTTTACTAGAAGTGGTAGATTCTTTATTGATCATTCACCTATCTCCATGTATAACTTATTATACCCAATCATACCCTTTGATATACCCTAAAGGTCTTAAGGGACATGTCAAAGTATAACTCATCATACACAAGATACTATGATGATCTCAAGTCCAAGGATCACTTGTACTACTATCACTAGAGGAATTCCTATTGACAGGCGAGTAAAACTCCATTAGGTATTCCTTAGCGAGCCACGTTCAGTGAACTTATTCTCTAATAAGCACCTACATACTTGCTTTAGTGTCTCCACACAAATGATTATGAGATCAATCATCCTCTTCATAAGAGCAAGCAACGTATGTACTAATCTATCCGGATTCACTAATCCCCTTTTTAGTAATCCAACGATTAGGAACAATTTTAGTTTGTGAGCTATCTAGAATTTAGATCTCATTAGCATGATCACCATCATGATTCTAAAAACATTACTCAAAACTATGGGTTTATCACATTTAATATAACAACACCATGTAGATAATGTAAAATGCCTTTAACAAACGAATAAGATTACAAAGTATATGCTACATCATATCAAATATGATTGGCTTGTGTGCATACTACTTTCACCGGCGCCATATCCAATTCATTTATAGCGCCCCAGCGCCATATTCCAAAATTACCAAAAATGCTCCTAGCTTCAAGTTTAGTTCCCAAACACCTGAATTGACCTTGTTACCCTTCCAATTCCCTCTTGCGCAACATAAACACAAAAACGAATAAAATGATAATAAAAATACTCAAAGATAACAACAAATTAAGCTCAAAAGCACTAAATTCGTAGGTATAAAACCTACTCATCAAATACCCCCAAACTTAACCGATTGCTTGTCCCCAAGGAATGCAATATGCAAATCACCGTAACTATATGAATCCTAATCAAACAACAAATAATGCAATATCCAACTTTGGCCTCAAAGATAATACCACTATTCAAATAGAGTATTCAACTAATGCAAGAGTTCCGACACAAACCAGTTAGCCAAATCTCACTTGTCAACACCCATGCTATGTGCGAACCAACAACTTCAGTTAATCTTAACTCAAATCACAAACTTAATCAATTTCTTAGAAAGAACTCTAGTTTACTTAACTCTACCAGTGAACACAACCAATCTACCTACTATAAGCAATTACTAAGCACAAGATCGTCACCAAGGTTTAATTACCACATTTAAATCCCTTTTTTTTCAACCCTTCCCCAATTTTTAACTTTTTAGTGAGTGCATTTTATGCTCCCTCTCACTTTCTTTTGAACGAGTGCGTTTTACGCTCCATCTCGTTACATGTGTTTATGAATGAGTGCGTTTTACGCTCCATCTCAATCCACCACATGTTCCATTCTTTAATTGGGAAAAGTTCAAAATTTTCCATTTTTTTTTCGATCACTGGACTCCCCCAAACTTAGGTCCTTGCTTACACTAGCCTTCAAAGAGGATTCACCGATTACATCACATTATTCCCAAAGTTCTTACCAGAAATAGAGTATGTAAGGATTTGAATTAGATTAACCAATACATCAATTTTTTTAGATTGCTAACATGAGTATTAAACTAGCCAAATTAACTCACTGGTTACATCATCACTTCCATCAGCTTTCAACTCTAAGTGAATCTCAAATTATCAATCAATTCTCATCATTGGCCCAAAATTAAAAGACTACATCATTTATCGCTCGATTCATGCAGCTAAATGCAGAACACAACCTAAAATGCAATCCTAATCTATCAATGTCATGCAAACATAAGTATAACGAAACATAAATGAATGCATCAATAACAACGTGCACCTACTCTATATGCATTAACTATCAACAAGTCAAACACAAAACAACAAAAAACAACCCCCAAACTTAAGTAAATCAATGCCCTCATTGAAAAAGCATAAAAAAACGAAGAATGGGGGACTTCCCTGAACAAACTACGCTGCAGGAGGAACCTCCTCATCATTCTGGTCCTCATCATCACTGCGCTCCAAATCAGACGGAGGGAACACAGGTAAAACAGGTGCATAGTGGAAACCCCTAAACGTAAGGTCTATAGCAATTTCATAGTGATTCAAGCTACATAAGTGTCATCATGCCCATAATTGCTACAATAACCAAACGAGAAAGCAATGACAATGCCCAACATTGAAACAAACATGCAAAGAGTATCAAACATATACCACTCAAGTTATACCCTATTGCTCAGTTACCATTATGCCAAACTAATGTCTAAACTTGTATAAACTTAATTGTAAACGACATCATGAGGGTTTCCCAAAACGAGTGTGGCAATGCAATTCCATAGGCAATCTAATCAAATGGGAGTCATGAATAGTCAGCAATGCGAGTTAATTATGAATCATGAGCCATCAAGCATGCAATTTCATATTATCTCCACAAAAAAAAAATTCGTTCAAGCATATTATCAAACACCTTGTGGGCGACATGTAAATTTCAATATGTGATGCTTCAATAAGTGCAAGAATGAAACCCAATCATAGTTAAGGCACTCCCAAACAAGGTATCATATCAAACAAACAAGATTTATTGATAATTTAGCCTCATACCTTGCATAACTAACTCAATTTTAATCAACAAAATAAACTTACCTTGATGTACCGTTGAAATAGAGAAAAAGTTGGGAGAGAGTGCTTAATCCAGACCCTAAATCCGTGCTAGCAAAATTTCTTGTGTGCAAGTAACTACTTGGGAACAAAATTCTTGGGAGAAATTGAGATATATGGAAGAAAAAAAAACAAGAACAAAGGCTGCTATTGTGCGGTACCTGTTTAGGGCTGGAAGCCCTATTTTTTTTTCTAAATGCCGATTATAGAGCCGGGGCACCATATTTTGCCTTACCTTCAGCGCTGGGGCGCCATAAACAGTGTATGGGTATTGGCTTTAGCGTCGGGGCGCCATACTCCTTTGTTTTATAGCGCCGGGGCTCCATAAACAGTACCTGTGAGTGAGCCTTAGCGCCGGGGCGCTATTCTTCTTCAGTATTATAGAGCCGGGGCGCTATTCTTCTTCATTATTATAGAGTCGGGGTGCTATAACTTTTTAGGCCGTTCTGCATTTGGCGCGGGGGCGCTGGATTTGTGCTTGATGACTACCTTCTTCCCATACTTAAGCAAACGTTGTCCAATTCAAGCTTCTACATGCTACAAAATACCCAAACACCCAAGTTAGTCCTAAAAAACATAATCAATTAACTAAACAAAGGAAAAACACAAAATTAAACCGCTGGGTTGCCTCCCAGGTAGCGCTAAGTTATAGTCAATTAGCTTGACTTTCTCTGAAGATCATGTTATAGAAAGGACTAAGGTGACTTTCTGTCTGTCCACCTCATCCCCAAAGTAATGCTTCAACCTCTATCCATTCACCTTGAACGATTGATCCGGAAATTTGTCATATACTTCAATCGCGCCATGTGGAAAAATCGTCTTCACTGTGAATGGTTCTGACCATCTTGATTTCAGCTTCCCGGGAAAAAGTTTGAGTCTAGAGTTGAAAAGTAAAACCCTTTGACCCAGTTCAAATGTTCTTTCTATGATCTTACGATCATGCCATTTCTTCACCTTCTCCTTATACAGCTTCGAGTTTTCATATGCCCGTAATCGAAATTCGTCCAACTTATTGATTTGAAGTAGTCGTTTTTCCCCTGCAGCTGTTGAATCAAAGTTCAATTTACGAATTGCCCAATATGCGTTGTGCACGAGCTCCATAGGAAGATGACAAGCTTTTCCATAAACAAGCTGAAATGGTGACATGCCCAACGGAGTTTTATAAGCAGTCCGATAGGCCCACACAGCATCATCCAGTTTCAAGGACCAATCCTTCCTCGTCGGATTCACAATTTTTTCGAGGATTCTTTTTACTTCTCGATTGGATACTTCAGCCTGTCCGTTCGTCTGGGGGTGATAAGCTGTAGCAATACGATGATTTACCCCATACTTGGCCAGCAACGCTGTGAACTGTCTGTTGCAGAAATGACTACCTTCATCGCTAATAATGGCCCTAGGAGTCCCAAATCTAGTGAAAATACTTCGATGCAAAAACTTTATGACTACCTTGGCATCATTTGTCGGGAGTGCTGCCCCTTCTACCCATTTAGACACATAGTCAACGGCTAACAAGATGTAGAGATTACCGCACGAAGACACGAAAGGGCCCATGAAATCAATCCCCCAAACGTCGAAAACTTCTACTTCAAGGATTGTATTCAAAGGCATTTCATTCCTCTTTGAAATATTACTTACTCTCTGACATCTATCACACCGCTGAACAAAACTATATGCATCTTTAAAGATTGTCGGCCAGTAGAATCCTGCTTGAAGTACTCTAGCCGCTATTCTCTCTCCGCCATAATGTCCTCCATACACAGAAGAATGGCAATCATGTAAAATCCCTTCGGTCTCACTATACGGGATACACCTTCTTATCATTTGATCCGCACACTGTTTAAACAAATACGGCTCATCCCATATATACCATTTAACATCATGCAGGAACTTTTTCTTTTGGTGTCCCACCAAGTCAGAAGGTATCATCTTACTCACCAAGTAATTTGCGTAATCCGCAAACCATGGCATTTCCCCTTGCACCACAAATAACTGCTCATCCGGGAAGGATTCATTAATTTCAACTTTGCTGTCTACCTCCCTTTCTGGCTGCTCTAGTCGAGACAAGTGGTCTGCCACTTGGTTTTCGGTACCCTTCCTATCCTTGATCTCCAAATCAAATTCTTGCAAAAGCAATATCCACCTGATCAACCTGGGCTTTGCATCCTTCTTCGCCACTAGGTGTCGAATTGCCGAGTGATCCGTATACACTATCACCTTTGTGCCTATCAGATATGACCTAAATTTATCAAAGGCATACACCACTGCCAATAACTCTTTCTCTGTGGTGGTGTAGTTTAACTGTGCATCTGTAAGGGTCTTGCTGGCATAGTATATCACATGAAACATCTTTTCCTTCCTTTGCCCCAAAACAGCCCCTACTGCGTAATCACTGGCATCACACATAAGCTCAAACGGCAACTCCCAATCTGGTGTTGTGATAACTGGTGCTGACGTTAACTTATTCTTTAAATGCTCAAATGCCTGCATGCAAGCCTTATCAAAATTAAATTGTGCATCCTTCTCCAATAAACTGCATAATGGTTTAGTTATCTTGGAGAAGTCCTTGATGAATCTGCGGTAGAAGCCTGCATGTCCAAGAAAACTGCGGACACCTTTTACTGACGTAGGTGGAGGTAAATTTTCAATAGTTTCCAGCTTTGCCCTATCCACCTCAATCCCTTTCTTTGAAACTTTGTGTCCCAGTATGATTCCTTCTTGTACCATAAAATGGCACTTCTCCCAATTCAGTACTAAGTTTGTCTCAACACATCTCTTTAAAACCATTACCAAATTTTTAAGACATAGATCGAAAGAATCACCAAATACCGAGAAGTCGTCCATAAATACCTCAACATTCTGTTCGACCATGTCTGAAAAAATCGCTGTCATACATCTCTGAAAAGTGGCTGGAGCATTGCACAACCCGAAAGACATCCTTCTAAAGGTAAAAGTGTCGTATGGACATGTAAAAGTAGTCTTTTCCTGGTCTTCTGGAGCTATCATAATCTGATTGTAGCCTGAATACCCATCCAGAAGGCAATAGTACTCATGACCCGCTAATCTGTCCAACATCTGATCGATAAACGGAAGTGGAAAATGGTCCTTCCTGGTAGCGTTGTTTAGCTTGCGGAAGTCCATGCAGATTCTCCACCCTGTTACTGTTCGCGTTGGGATCAGCTCATTATTCTCATTGGTGACCACGGTCATTCCACCCTTCTTTGGTATGCACTGCACAGGGCTCACCCATGAACTGTCCGAAATTGGGTAGATTATTCCCGCATCCAGCCATTTCAGAATCTCTTTCTTAACCACTTCTTTCATAATAGGATTGAGCCTTCTTTGCTGTTCAACTGCCGGCTTACTACCATCTTCCAGCGGGATCTTATGCATGCAAAAAGAAGGGCTTATCCCCTTGATATTGGCTATGGTCCATCCAATAGCTGATTTAAACTCTCTAAGCACTCGTAGCAGCTTTTCCTCCTGAAAAGATGTTAGTGCAGAAGAAATAATCACAGGTAGCTTTGAATCTTTGTTTAAAAATGCGTACCTGAGATGTTCTGGAAGTGGTTTTAACTCAAGCTCGGGAGGTGTCTCAAGAGATGGTTTCAACTTTACCGATGTCTCCCCCGCTTTTGTAAGTGGCTCGATAGGAGTTCTGAATTTTCCGAATTTGGGGGTGGTATCCAAATATTGCACAAGTTCAGCGCATTCTTCATCCTCCAAATTTGAATTTTCAGCAATCACTCTTTGCAGTGGTTCATAGCCCAACAAACTCTCAACTTCATCACGCATTATACTATCCACCAAGTCAACTCTGAAGCATTCTTCTTCATCGGTTGGGAGCTTCATTACCTTGAAAACGTTGAACGTCACCTCCTGATCATGTACACGCATTGTAAGCTCCCCTTTCTGGACGTCTATCAAAGTCCTCCCCGTGGCTAGGAATGGTCTCCCTAGTATGATTGGTATATTTTTGTCTTCCTCATAATCCAGAATAATGAAGTCCGCCGGAAATATGAATTTGTCCACTTTCACAAGTACGTCCTCCACTATCCCCCGTGGATATGTGATAGATTTATCAGCTAGCTGTAGGGAAATATTTGTTGGCCTTGGTTCTGGTAATCCCAACTGACTGAATACTGACAACGGCATCAGGTTGATACTTGCCCCAAGATCACACAAACATTTATCGAAGCTCATCTTTCCGATCGTGCATGGAATTGTGAAACTGCCCGGATCTTTCAGCTTTGGAGGTAGTTTACGCTGAAGCACTGCACTACATTCCTCCGTCAAGGCCACTGTTTCAAATTCATCTAATCTTCTCTTCCTTGACAATATACCCTTCATGAACTTTGCATAACTTGGCATTTGTTCCAATGCCTCCGCGAAAGGTATGTTGATCTGTAGTTTCTTAAAAACCTCCAAAAACTTTCTGAACTGATTATCATCCCTCTGCTTGTTCAATCTCTGAGGATATGGAACTTGAGGGTGAATGTTGGGATATTTGTATGTATAACAAATAAAACTCATACACACAAGTGCACGTGATCCACAAGTAATATAAAGTAAGTAAAGTATCGATCCCACGAGGAATTGAATTGCATTTATGACTACAAACACCGATCTTATAATTAGTTCGGCCTCTTTAAACAAGCGATTTTAGTGATGAAATAATCTAACGATTACTAATGAAACAATTAGAACAAATTTGGTTGTAAAAAAACAGATTTTATGGGCTTGGGATTATAATTTCACTTAATGCATACTTAGATTGGCATGCTTCCTATTGTTGCTAATTGATTACTATGGAATGTTGGTCGAAAACACGAAAGTAAAATATGACCATCTCTCGATGCACCATATCCATATCACACTGAATCCACAATTGATAGAATGAATGTGAACACCCTAGATGACTAACGCACTATATTTCTATGTGAATTACAATCAAAAGGGTTTAAGAACAAGTTTTCGAATGACCACACATGGTGCTTCGGTATATCTCTATCCTAAGCACGAATCATAATTTCACGAGGAATGTAAAGATTATGAACATATGCTAGCATAATTAGATCTCAACTTATATTTCCTTTCTCAATTCCATATAAATTATCATAATAATTGGTGATCAAGCAATTAAACATGAAGTATAGATTATGCTAGACATTCCTTTTATAACCAACTAGCAAAAATAAGAAAGCATTTCAATTCTTAGTAATGCAAAAGATCCATTATAATCCCAAGAATTAAGTTTAGTTCATAATAACAAGACTAAAATTTATCAAGCACAATTGGTTCATCATCATAATTACAGAATAGGAAAATTAATCAAAAACAAAAAATATTCAAGCTCCCTGTTTCCGTTCTGCAACTTCGAATGATTTTCCAAGTTGTGTAGATAGTTGATTTCTTGCTCCCAATCTCCAATTCAGCATCCATATAGCTCCATTCTTTAATTCCCAAATGCCAATTATGCTCAGCTGATTGTTTCCAAGTTTGAAGCTAACATGCAGTAAACTACTCTATTTTTCGTGTAGGAGGGGAGTCTACAAATTGAATTCCAAAATTGGCTAATAATGCATGCATGATTTGTCTTCTTTTGACTTATTTTGATTCCCACTAATAAAGTTCAAACCCACCGAATCCTCAAAATCTGGCACCACTCCATTTCCTAATAATGCTGCTTCGCTGGATGGAACGTGCTGCATGGCTGGCTGGCGACAGGCGCAGCTGCGCCGGCGCCCTTTGTAAAAGGGGCGCAGCTGCGCCGGGGGCAGGTGATGAACAGGAGGGGCGCAGCTGCGCCGGCCTCAAGGCCAAGCAGGGCGCAGCTGCGCCGGCTGCCAGTTTGCTGCACTGCTGTTGTAACAAAATTTCTCGACTCTCGTGTCCTGCACGAGCAACAAACAATCAAATAGCTCCCATCCACAAATGCAATAAACCCCGAGCCAAATTCACCAAAAAAAAATGCAAAAGCCTTATAATGAGAATAGTGAATCAAAACCGAAAGAGAGGGAAAAAATGCATGAAAATGTACTAAGTAGCTATTAGGTAAGCAACAAATGAAACCAAAAAGCATCCAATAAGTAGGTATGAAACCTACTTATCAAATACCCCCAAACTTAAATTGTTGCTTGTCCTCAAGCAAATACAATGAAATAAATGCAAACATGAATGCATGTAATGATATAAGAATGTATCATGACCCTCATCAATTAGTAATCAATCCAAAAAAATTTTGCCTCAGAAGAATCAAGCGTCACATCAAAACTTGGTCCGTTTATCATGAAAATCATGCCACTCAAATTTGTAGTGAACAATAGAGTGTGTGTGTGTGTAGTCATCATCAACTTGTAGCAACCCAAATGATTTTCATAATATGTTTCTTAGGGAAAATTTATTTACTCAAATTTTCATACTAAAGGGTAGATATAGTTAAAACCACTCTATGTCCAAATTGAGTACCGACTTAGAGGTTATTCGGACTATGACGCTTGGTTGTGCAATGCCTAGTTCCCTTAGGCTATTCAATGATACCCATGTAGCGAGCTTTCGGCCAACGACTCCCAAACCAATTGGTCATAGGGCGCTAGGTGTAGAGACATCCCCTAGGGTGTACTTACTCGAATATCAAAGGCCACAAAACTAGGCTAACCAAGCATTTATTTACATTTTTCTTTTTTTTCCCTTTTTTTTTCTTACCAACGAATGCGTTTTACGCTCCATTTCGTTGCATAAATACTCTACTAAGTACTCCCCAAAACTTGAACACGTGTGATCTCAACTAATACTACCCACAAATGCCTCAATCATTAAAAACACAACCAATTCTCCCCAAAACTCAATTATGCGAATCTTTGGGCTACTTAGTTAGAGAACTACTAAGAACGTGCAAACCGGGTTCTATCATAGCAAACACAAGACAAGAGTTGCAATGTATCATGACATTCGACCCAAGTCTTAACAGTTAGCAAAAATCAAAAATTTTCATCATAGGCATGTGGGGATGTATACTAATCAACATAAGAGGATCATGCAACTAAACTACATGATGTGATATGATATGCATGAGAAATTCACCATTTTTTTTTTGCAATACTCTATGAATTAACGAAAATAAGCAAACAAATACCTAAAATAACAATAAAAACAGATAATTGAAAGCATCACGAAATAAACTAGGCAAGCCTAATACCCCCAAACTTAAAATATGCAATGTCCTCATTGGAGATATTAGGGTAAAGAGTACTCCCCTAAGAAGCGTCCTCGGTGCCGCTAGGCGGCATGTCGGGCGGAGGATAAGGGATGCCGGAGCCGAATGTTGGAAACTCAATGTGGACCCCCTGCTGACTGAACGCCTCCGATAGTGCACCTGCGAAGGAGACGCTGTAATCCCTAAAGCTCGTGTGCAACGCGTCCATGCGGCGCTGCAGGCGGCGCATGTCGCGCTCATGTCCACTGACTCCCCTCTGCTGTACTGGCGGGGCAGGCACGTCCTCCTCACTGGCCTCCTCCTCCTCATCAGCCATAATAAAGCCCAACCCATTAGGTCGGGACTCTCCACCGCGCCATACATTATACTTTCGGATCGTGGCGCTATCGATGTCCCGCATAGGCAACTGGAGAGTCTCCTCGCCCCATTCCACGTTTGCCGCTAGGCATAGGCGTGTGATGATCGAGGCGTGTGGAATAGCACCGGAAGTGACAGCCCGCATGAAACGAAGCATGGACTGGTTGATGATATATCCCACGTCGATGCTTCATCCACGCAGAATGCGGTGCAAGAGTACCGCGCGGTCCCGTGCCATGTCCTGATGATGGGTGGTCTGCAAGATACTCGCGCAAATGAAAGCGTACCACGCCTTGGCATATCTGTTCAGCGCGGTCTGAGGGAAGTGGACCTTCAAGGTGGTGCCTGGCTGAGTCCTCCACTGAGTGCCCGGTTGGCACATCTCCTGCATCAAAGCGTCAAGGTCGGTCTCGTAGCGCTCATGTACCACCCAGTTGGTGGCCTCAGCAATAGAAGATGGCAGGCGGAAAAGTTCATTGATTGCCTGCGCCGAGTAGGAGACCTGCTTGCCTCGCACGAAGGAAATCCCATTTTGTGTTTCCCGGGCGTTGGCATAGAATTCCCGAACGATGGCCATGGGGGCTGACTTCGGTGTCTCGATGAATAACAACCAACCCAAACGCCGGATTTGGTCAAGAATACGCCCATCCTGTGCCTTGGGCTTCAAACCCCTCTCTGGTATGAAGGATTTGACGCTAAGCACCTCCCAGTAGTAATGTTGTGCAGAGAGATTGACAAATTTGGTGGCATCCAGAGTGTTGATGCCACCACCAGTAGATTCGAATCCGCTGCTGCTGGAAGAAGAAGGTTGGGGAGTGCGTGCACGCTTCGGCATGGTGGTATGTGATTAGGGTTTGATGGAAGATTGTAGATAGTTAGGGTTTGGTGAGAGTGGTTAGGGATGAGAGGAGAGGGTTTGTTTTGCTGCTAGAGAGTGTTTTAGGTTTAAGGTTTGATGATTGTGATGTGATATGACTGATGGGGACTGCCCTATTTATAAAAAAAATTTCCGCGATGGGCGCAGCTGCGCCGTAGTTGTACTTGGAAGTGGGCGCAGCTGCGCTGAGGCTCAGGCTAGCTCAGGCAGACACTGGCGCAGCTGCGCCGGTGATGAACTGATGGTGAGGCACAGCTGCGCAGCTGCTCAGATGCTGCATGCAAAGGTGGCCCGGCGCAGCTGCGCTGGTGCTATACTGAAGATGGGGCGCAGCTGCGCTGGTGCTCAGGATACCTGGAAAATTTTCTCTCTTTTGAACAATGCATGTGCAATGCAATGGGACAATGCACCCCCACACTTAAAGTGTGCCTAAGTCAAACGATTGAGGGCGCGATAGGACACCTGAAAAACAAACAAGCATGTTAAAATGAAATCACACAAACTAAATAAAAATCACATAAGAAATAAAAATAATAATAGTGATCTCGGGTTGCCTCCCGAGGAGCGCTTTGGTTTAAAGTCGGCTGGCGACAGGCGCAGCTGCGCCGGCGCCCTTTGTAAAAGGGGCGCAGCTGCGCCGGGGGCAGGTGATGAACAGGAGGGGCGCAGCTGTGCCGGCCTCAAGGCCAAGCAGGGCGCAGCTGCGCCGGCTGCCAGTTTGCTGCACTGCTGCTGTAACAAAATTTCTCGACTCTCGTGTCCTGCACGAGCAACAAACAATCAAATAGCTCCCATCCACAAATGCAATAAACCCCGAGCCAAATTCACCAAAAAAAAATGCAAAAGCCTTATAATGAGAATAGTGAATCAAAACCGAAAGAGAGGGAAAAAATGCATGAAAATGTACTAAGTAGCTATTAGGTAAGCAACAAATGAAACCAAAAAGCATCCAATAAGTAGGTATGAAACCTACTTATCAGTGAACTTGTGGTACTGTAGTCACGGGCTTCTTATCTGAACTCACTTTATCCTTCTCTATTTTCTGCGACTCGGACTCATCCTTCTTCTCTTCAATATCTGTCTCAGCTTCAACCCCAATGTCATCCCCTTGTGAATTAGGTACTGCTATGTCCGGTGTAGTTCCTGTATATTGCTTTCCAGATCTAAGTGTAATGGCCTGACACTGTTCTTTACCCTCTCTCCGTGGATTTGTCTCTGTATTACTTGGCAATGCACCCTGGGGTCTATTGTTAAGCATAGTCGCCATCTGCCCCATCTGAGCTTCCAGATTTTTAATAGCCACTGCTTGGCTTTTGATCATCACCTCTGTATTTTCCATGTACTTTAACATCATCTCCTCCATTTCTGATTTCTTTTCCTGCGGAGGTGCATATGGAGTAGGATGTTGTTGTTGAGAATATCCCGGTGGAAAAGGTGGTCGTGGAGCATACTGTTGATGCACTGGTTGAAACTGATTGTTCTGCTGAAACTGCTGCTGCTGACTTCCTTGGTTGTTTGACCAACTAAAGTTTGGATGGTTGCGGTTGTTGGGGTGGTATGTGTTCTGAAACTGACCTTGGTCTTTCCTATAAGTGTTCACATACTGCACCGACTCCGAGTTGATAGCACATTGATCTGTTGAATGCGACCCCACACAAATCTCACATACGAAGGCAACTGACTTGGATTTGCTATCTGACAACGAATCTATTTTCTTCGCCATAGCCGCCATCTGTGCTGACAACTGAGTAATAGCATCCACTTCCAACAAACCTGCAACTCTGGGTTGTTGCATTCTGGCTGTAGGATTCTGAAAATCATTAGCTGTCATAGTTTCAATAAGATTGTAAGCTTCGTCATAGCTCTTCGCTCCCAAAGCTCCTCCTGCAGCTGCATCTACCATCTGCCTCGATTGCCATCCCAATCCACTGTAAAATGTATTGATCACCATCCAATCTAGCATCCCATGGTGCGGACACTTCCTTAGCAGCTCCTTGTACCTATCCCAAGCCTCGTATAAGGACTCACCCTGTTGTTGCTCAAACTGAGAAATGGCTGTCCTCATTTTTGCAGTTTTTGCCATGGGGAAAAACTTTGCTAAGAACTTCTGCGCTAGGTCCTCCCATGTAGTGATTGATCCTGGCGGCAAAGAATGAAGCCAACTTCTCGCTCTATCCTTCAATGAGAATGGAAACAGTCTTAATCGAATGGCATCCTCCGTCACCCCGTTGTATCTGAATGTATCACAAATTTCAATGAAACTCAAAAGATGCTCATTAGGATCGTCTGTGTAATGTCCAGGAATTTTTAAACATTGTATCGAATTTATTTTAATAAATAAAATTCATTTTATATATATTTCTACGAATTTAATTGATCCATGTAGGTATTTTTATTTAATTACGTGGTCCAATAATTCTCCTTGCCTTAAAGGGACTCACTAATAGGTTGAATAAATTAATGAGTAGCCCTAGCATTTGATTGGCGAGAAAATTAGGATAATTAAATAAATAATTTTATCATTATCGAATTTAATAATTCGAATAACGAATTATGGTTAAAATAAATATTTTAATTAATGAAATTAGTTATCTAATTTGAATACTAGAAATATAATGTTGTTAATTTAATTGGGCCACCTTTCTCTCATAAGGGATTAGCCATTTCCTTCTATTTATTTTTGGATTGGACCCAAATCCTAAATGAGCTGAGCCTAATTCCCACTTATTTCCCGTTGGGCCGGACCAAATGGGCTGGGTAAGTCTTATGAATTAAATCAATGGGCTGAGCCCATTTTGTTTCTTTTGTGTTTCAGTCGGGTGGACTCAAGTAAACGGGTTGAGTTCATTTCTTTCAATTTGGGGCAACTGGTAAGCAAAGTGGGGAGACCGGTTATAGGGTTCAACCGAGCAATCAATTTGGGAAATCAGTCAAGAAGAGGGGGAATCGACAGCGGAGCAAGAGAAGGGATTTTAAGCCCTAGCCTCTCGACCCAGACCTAGCCTCAGTCGAACGGAGAGAAGTGAAGGGGGAAAGTGGGCGACAGGTCGGCGTGATGGGGTTGGTGTGACAGCGTGATGGTTTGAGGGGACCGGCGACGCGACGGAGAACGGCCAGCGACCGAGCAACCAACGGACGGACCAAAGGATTGTTAAGCGCGGCGATTTGACCAGTGAGCGCACACGGCTCAATGAGCTGCCGGCAGGTCAGTGGTTGAGTTGACAACGGGTCGACAGCTTCTCTCTCCCTACCGTCGGTTAATAACTTGGCCAGGTAGGGTATTGCCCAATATTTGGGTAAAGTTTTGTCTATAAATTGAGCCTTAAACCTTAATCCAAGGCTGCCGATTTTTCCCCTATTCTATGAGTCCAAATTAAAAATAGAGATTTAAGGTTCGAAATTAGAGTGAATGTCCGGCTGGGTTGAGTATTTTGGACGAAGGAGAAGGATTTCTAGGCGAACAACACCAAGGTATAAAGCAGCTGTATTGGGTTTTCTTTTCTCTTGTGTACTTAGTTTGGTATTGCCGACTGTGTTGGTTGTGCTATATACTGTATTAGTTCTTTATTTGGGAAAAACTGTTGGGGATGAACCTTAAGGGTTCTAGAGTCAGTGGTTTAAATTATACTCTGCTTTGTTCTACTTGTGTAAGATTTGGGAAATTTAGTTATACTGGATTGTATGGGTTCGATTTTGGCAATCTGTATTGGGTGTTCTACTTCCCTGTGTTGAGTAATTTCGTTGCTGATTTGGGTTGCCGTTTTTGCTAGGTTGTTTATATTACACACTGTATTGCATTAGGATGGTTCATTCAATTAAGAAACTGGTATTGGATTTCTTTCGTTTGTGGGTTGGTTCTGAATTGGGAAAACTCTGTTGGGTTAATTATTTATCTGTATTGGACTAATGGTTTGATAATTGATTGGGTTGCGTTGTGTTGTGAACCTCTGTATGAGAACCATAAGGTTCGGGTAGCCTAAATTGGGTGTAGGGATGAACTAGTGTTCAATGTCGCCGATTCACAGTCTTGTTAGAAGCGAACACTAGCCCTGTTATTTTGTAATACCATGAAACCAATTATTAACTGTACTGATACACAAATAAAAATAATTATTACGTCATTATTATTAAATAATAATTAAGTAAAGTTAATAAATTAATTATTTATTATTTAATATCTAATAATAAATAAAGATTATAAATATTAAACAAGTAAGGTTAATAGAATGAATATTTAATATTTGATATTAAACACTAAATAAGGATAGTAAATGTTTAATTATTGTTTATTAATATTCAACAGTAATTAGGTAGGAATAAAATAGATTAATAATTAATTGTTCAACTATTATGGGATAATAATTAAATATAAATAAAGTTAATAATTCAATCATTTATTATTTATCCTTAAATAATAAATAAAGCTAATAAATATTTGATTATTGTTTAACTACTATTAAATGATAACCGAGTATGGATAAAATCAATAGATTAATTACTTATTATTTATCCTTAAATAATAAATGAATAGTTGATTTTTGCTTAAAATAATAATCAACTATGAATTAAGTTAATAATTTGATTAATTGTCAATAAATGATAAATAAAGATAACAAATATTCAATGAAATAAATTATTTATCAACAAATAATAAATAAAGATAATAAATATTTAATTGTTATTCAATTAATATTTGATAATAATTAAGTATGACTAAAGGTAATGAAATAATTATTATCGTAATAAATAAGGATTGTTAAAACCATGTTCAGGGACAGATAAGGGTAATAAAATCCGGGAAACCAAAGAATAAGTAATCATGATTAGCTACCATCAATTTAATTAGCTAAAGATTATTAATTTCTGTTTAGCTAATGTTAAATAGTAATTAAATATAGATGGTGAATTATACCGGTTGAGTAAAAGGTATTAGTGAGAGGTTGCCAATATACAACTGTTAATTGATAAATCGACTTTACCCAATGATAGGTCACTCGAGATCAATTAATTAAAGCAAAGTTTATCTGTAGCTGAGCAAACAGGCAAGTTCCCTAACTTCATT
The DNA here is from genome assembly GCA_034770075.1 of Aralia elata. Taxonomy (NCBI): domain Eukaryota; kingdom Viridiplantae; phylum Streptophyta; class Magnoliopsida; order Apiales; family Araliaceae; genus Aralia; species Aralia elata. The sequence continues at coordinate 73,899,519 of CM068384.1, forward strand.
CTTTCAGTATATTGAATGAAAGTTCTTCCTTACTCAACTTTTATATTGAGCACTATTTCTAAACCTTATGCATTATTTTTAATTCGTGCAAAAGGTATATATTATTGCAAGTTATTCTTTAAGCTTGAATCTTATCTCCAAGCCTGTTTTAAGTGGTCTAATTACTGTTAAAATTATTCCACATCTTTGTATTTATTGACATTCGCACTTGTGCATTTGAAATTGTATAATTATCTTAAGTTCTGAAATTCACGAACTATTCAGGATTAAGTCTGAACCCTTGACTCGGTCAGGCACGTATGTAAGAGTTTATAAAAGCTATCCAAACCAATCAATGGTAAGGATTCTTAGACTGAATGAACACCCCTTTTTATTATAGGGGAGTACCCCATGTACCGTAAATAAGGTACAAATAGCAGAGTTAAATGTTATGCATACACATAGCGTACGCGAGGCTGATCCCCTCAAGTACTTATTCTGTAGCCAGTAACCAGAGGGTCAACTAGCTATTGACTCCTTTGGAAGTTATTGTTCAAAGTCTATTCGACTACCAATTGTTCTAAAAGCATTTATTGTTATTGCTTCTGATAATTGCTGAATTCTCCTTCTGTATTCCCTTCATCATGATATATCCTTATTGTTATACTTTAAACTTGCTGAGCAAACTCGTTGCTCATTCTTGCTATATCATGACTTTATTGCAGCTAAACCCGAGACGTCAAGGAAGAACAAAGGAAAAGAAAAGATGAAGTAATAGACTTCATGTAGCAGATTTTAAATTTACGTATAGTTAATTGTTGTTAATGTAATTTAAACCCTAACTTTTATTTAGGGTATGGATTTGTGTAAGTGTTTAAGGTTTTTTTTGTATTCTGGGACTAGTAACACCTTTGAAATGAACGACGTATGTTTATTATATTCCGCATTTGAGTTACCATATGTTGTTAGAGGTGAATGTTTGTATTGGATCGTGATGACCGGATCCGGGTATTTGGAGACCCGAATTTGGGGGCGTCACAGGTTGGTATCAGAGCTGTAGGTTATAAACTTTAGGATCGCGAAACCTAGGTTATAACCTTCATAGTAAACTCGTATCGAGTGTTAGGAGATAAATCGAGGAGATTTATCATATGTGGTTTTGATGAATTGGGGAATTCATCTAGTCGAGTAGTACCCAATGAAATATAATTTCATTCCTTCAATGAATATATTTTATTACTGTACTAATGTTAGTTTTTGTGTGTTTGTAGGATGGCTGCCGTAGGGGAGACCAGTGGAGCCCGAGAGGAGGAGGAGGTATTTATAGATATTCCAGTGGTTGTTGAGCAGCTGGTGGGGTATGCTCCTATTGCCCCAGGGGTACCCCAGGATGAGTCCGAGCCGGAGGAGGACTATCAGAGGGAGCTACCAGAGCCGGTTATAGGTAGAGTCATGAGGTCCGGTAGTCAGGACCCGGATGCTGAGGAGGAGGACCCCGAGACCGAGGAAGATGAGCCACCTGTTTATGTTGATGGCATGGGGTCCACTGCTGACGATATCATTGAGGGACTGACCAGCAGGAGCGAGGAGCTGGAGGCTCGGATAGCTCATCTGGAGGAGCAGAACCAGACCCACCAGATCAGAGAGGACCAGTATAGAGACCTGGCCTATCAGCTCGATCATGACTTGGGAGTGGAGAAGGTGCAGCTGCAGGGCTACGAGTCCTCAGCGCAGCAGATCGGACCACTGCTACATCAACTAGTGGCCCGAAATGCTGAGTTAAGAGAGAGGCTGGAGTAGAGGGATCTGCAGATCGCCCACCTGAAGGCGAAGCAGGAGGCCATGAGGTTTGAGGCTGGGCTGGAGGTGTCTGCGAGGATGCATGTCCGGGAGGCTTGGGCCAGGGAAGCCAGGAGGGTTGATCAGCTGGAGGACCAGTTGGAGGCCAGAGCTGTGAGGATAGAGACCCTAGGACATGCTCTAGATGCAGCCTACAGGAGACCCCGGACTGAGATAGGGGAGTCTAGCCGCTCTGTTCATCGCAGGGTAGGGGATGGAGCATTCTCTTTTGGTCAGCAGGCACGGATCCGTCACGATGTGCAGTGACTCGATGGAGCAGTTGATTTGTCTTTAGTACAGTCAGTCCCACTTTTTGTTATATTAGGGACGTATTTATGTTGTCTTGTGAAGCTTTATATTTGTATTTATGCTGAGGGTAGCAGTTAAACCCCAACTTTTGTGGACTTTAGGGATGAAAGGTTAGGATTCCCCACTTTTGTCTTAGGGGAAAGGCTATTGATGGATAGGACACACAGTGGCGCATTTATAGCAGTATGCCACAGGTTTAGTCTTGTAACAAACAGTGGTATATCAATATAAATGCAGATGTTTCACTTAAATCAAATGTGTTGATAGATATGTTACCCTTGATTGTTGATTTTAATGACATATTATGTGAACTATCAAACTATAGGTAAAAGTCGACCAGAATTCAAATCATGCCGCCAAGAGGACGACCACGTAACAGACAGGTTGAAGAATCAGAAAGTGAGGTTGGAAACCAAACCAATCCAATGAGGATGTTCGCGGAGATGCTGGCGGAAGCCATGCAATCAAGACCGCCACCTGGAGGAGCCCAAGCAGCAGCCGAGCCAGTGCATCATCTGGCAAATTTTAAAGATTTCAAAATGGTTGGACCACCCGAGTTCAAGGGAACTCTTAACCCAATCGAAGCGCAGACCTAGATAGAGGAGATAGAAAAGGTCTTCGAGGTAGCACGGGTGGTAGAGGAACAGAAAACAAGTTTTGCTACCTTCATGTTAAAAGGCGAGGCAAACTACTGGTGGAAGGCCAATAGGGGCCGAGTGGAAGAAGGCATTGTCGCATGGGAACGCTTTAAGGAGATGTTCTTGGAGAATTACTTTCCAGAAAGCATGAAGCAAGAGATGGAGATCAAGTTCCTGGAACTAAAACAAGGAAACATGTCCGTGGCGGAGTACGCGGCTAGGTTTAATGAATTGGCACGGTTTGCAACTCACCAGGTCAGCACCGAGGAAAGGAAGGCTCGTAGGTTTGAACAAGGGTTGAAACCATGGTTATATCGTTCTGTTGCGGTATTGAAAATCAAGACATTTGCAGAATTATTGGAGAGGGCGATCATTGCAGAGGGTGGCAGTGAGGCCCTGGCCAAATACAATCAAGAGAAGAAGAAGGGACATGAGGGCCCGAAGGCAGGAAGCAGCGGGGGCAGTAACTGAAAGTAGTATGCACACAAGCCAATCATATTTGATATGATGTAGCATATACTTTGTAATCTTATTCATTTATTAATAAAGGAATTGATTTTCTTAAAAGGCATTTTATATTATCTACATAGTGCTGTTATATTAAATGTGATAAACCCATAGTTTTGAGCAATGCTTTTAGAATCATGATGGTGATCATGCTAATGAGATCTAAATTCTAGATAGCTCACAAACTAAAAATTGTTCCTAATCATTGGATTACTAAATTGGGGATTAGTGAATCCAGATAGATTAGTACATACGTTGCTCGCTCTTAGGAAGAGGATGATTGATCTCAAAATCATTTGTGTGGAGACACTAAAGCAAGTATGTAGGTGCTTATTAGAGAATAAGTTCACTGAACGTGACTCGCTAAGGAATACCTAATGGAGTTTTACTCGCCTGTCAATAGGAATTCCTCTAGTGATAGTAGTACAAGTGATCCTTGGACTTGAGATCATCATAGTTTCTTGTGTATGATGAGTTATACTTTGACATGTCCCTTAAGACCTTGTGGGTATAACAAAGGGTATGATTGGGTATAATTAGTTATACATGGAGATAGGTGAATGATCAACAAAGAATCTACCTCGTCTAGTAAAAGATGTGAATGTCCTATGTGATTCGATAAATGATAACTCAGTAGTCCTTGGCCAAGGCATAATGAAATTAGAAAGGAGTTTCTAATTTGCATTAATTAGAGTTATGCATTTGGGAATCGAAATACATATAATTAAATAAAGTAAGACTTGACAGTAAATCCATGTCTTATATTTAATTGGGACATTGTATGGTAGAAGGATTGAATTGTACGGTAACTATCTACTCAAAGGTTCTTTTGTGATTAATGTTGAAATCTATATTATCTGGAAAGTCGTTGATCACTAAGGGGGCTTACCCTTATTGTAGAATAAATGTTATTTATTTAAATGAATTAAATAGTTTAATTTATTTATTTAAATAAGATTAGAATTGTTCTAATTGATTTATTCACAACCGGTTTAATATGGAGAACCTAAAGGGTCACACCGCAAAAAGGAAAATATTTATTTAAGAAGTAAATGACATAATGGTAATAATAAGTTAAGTGTATTTAATTTAATTTATGGAGATAGAATAAATTAAATAGCTTAATATTTATTATTTAATATTTTAGAAATATTAAATATAAATTAATAAGAGGAGTCTTATTATTATTATTACTATTACTATTATTTAATTCCTAATAGGGATTGGGAATTAATTAATAGAAGTACTCTCCCATGGATTCCTAATTGGATTAGGAGCATTATTAATTAAAGGAGTTTAATTATAATACAAACCCTAAATCCTAAATAGTTTAGGGAAGGGTTATTCCTACATCTATAAATAAGAGGGGTCTTATCATAGATTAGGTGACACACTCTTGCATTAGATTGTGGAGAGCAATTTCTATAGAGATAGAAACTAGGGTTTTGCCAAATACCCAACTTCTTGAATACTTGTTCTTCCTTGGTGGATCACCTCTAGAGGCCAAACACTTGGGTGGCTAACGTTGATCAAAGGAAGGAATCACACCGTAACATTCGAGGAGAACACGAAGGACTAGGGAGTTGAACTTGTACCCGAGGAAGCTTTGTTCTACGAGGGTATAATTCTTATTCTCTTTCTCTTTCGTTTATATCGTTAATTGAGCACATAGATTGATCTTGGTGATGGTTTGTATAAAATTTTTAAAATTTGATTTTATCGCGCTTCCGCACTATTTATGTAATTTGATTACATGATCGCGCTATATACAAACCTAACAGTGGTATTAGAGCCTAATCTTGTGCTAATTATCGATTTTGATGATTCCATGTATGCTTGATATGCGATTGGATCGAAATTTTTGGGCAGAATAAAAAAATTTCTGAATCAGCGACACGGCGCAGCTGCGCCGTCTCCAGTTCATTCTGGAGCGCAGCTGCGCCGAAACCCAGAATCGGTTTTTTTCTGGTGATCAGCGCAGCTGCGCCGTTGCCCAGTTCATTCTGGGCGCAGCTGCGCCGGTAAGCAGAATCTGAAAAATATTATTTTTCTTCAATTAAAATAAATGGTTTATTTAATTGATATAAGTTTAAAATAAAGAGTTTATTTTATCTGGAATAGGATTTCAGATTGCTAAAATTAAAGGAGTTTAATTTGGATTTGGTTTTTGATTAAAATAAAAGAGTTTATTTTGTTTCAAAACTAAATATTAGCAAAACGTTTGCCCATTAATTGATATCAGTGGATATATGGAATGGATTTATTATTCATGGGATGAATGTTATTTATTGATACATATAGAGATATGTATGATAATAAATAGGGATTGATTATGGACGATTGACCAATGTGTGATTGGATTTATTTTAGTGGATGCTTGAATGTATGGGTTTTTATAAATGGGGTCTCCGTACCTCGTCTTCTCTAATTTTTCCTTAATGTAAATTCTATCTCCCTCCTATGTACTTCCCCTTGACTGCTGATCAAAGTTTCTATTTATTGTAAATAGCTTTTGTAATAGGACTAGTTAGAATTAATTTTTGAAGAATTGGAGACAAAGGAGCAAGGAGCGCTTGAAGACCCGTTTGTAATGGAGCCCGGGTTTAAATGTAATAGTTATATTTAAATTTATTCTTGCACCCTAGGTTTGACCTTTTGGTTCACTTGGTGGCTCTAGTGAACCAAACTAGAATAAAAATCCATAATCAATCCGGGTAGAATATAGTATTCTATATGTGCATGCTTATTATATATATATATTATATATTATCCAACATGCTTTGCATGTAAAATAATATGACGCGTATTTTATATATATATATGTGCATGCGCGCTAAACAAGATGAGACTAATAATAACAAACCCCTCAAAGTAATATATTAAGTCTTAAGCGTTCAAAGATATTTGGAATATCGAACGTCGCCTTCTAGCATGGTAAAGCAATAGAGTATTAAATATTTAATATGAGTTTGTTGTGTCACACAAGGCAAGTATTAAATATTTAAGATGTTGCTTTATCACATTTGATGCTTATAAATAGACTGAACGATGTTGTTTTGTTGTGTCACACAAGGACAATGTTTTTCTTTCGAATATATGGAAGTGCTAGGTTGGACTTAACTTAGATAATTTTTGATTCGGATGTGTCACACTTGATCAAAATAATCTAAGAGGCAAAATACAAGGAGTTACATAGTGATGTAATTGACAATAGTTGTCTACCTATTTATTTATATATCGTTTGTTGTGTCACACAAGGCTATATACATTTGAAATGGGATCCTTATTCTCACTAGCAAACCTTTAATTAGATTTGCCGAACTATATATATATTGAGGGTAATATAGTTTGATGAAAAAAGTGAGAGATACCAATTTAAAATAAAGACCTAATTTCTTTTGGTAATTAATTAAATGAATGTATGCTAAAATATTGTCTATTTCACATGCAGAATTTAAAAAATGTCAAACTCACTATCACTGCGTAGCATACTTGATGCTAACAAACTGACCGGACCGAATTATACGGACTGGTTAAGGAATCTGAGAATTGTTCTCACTGCTGAAAAGATTTCTTATGTCCTAAATTCGCCAGTCCCTGCAAGTGTTGCAGAAACAGCCTCTGAGGAAGAGATTGCTACTTTTAGAAAGTGGCAAGATGATGCAATCTTGGCTCAATGCATCATGCTCGCATCCATGAGTAACGAGCTTCAGCGTCAGCATGAAACTATGGATGCTCCTACTATATTGCGGCACCTCAAAGAGTTGGTATGGTGAGCAAAGTAGGACTGCTAGATATCAGATATCTAAGGAGCTCTTCCGATCTCGTAATGACCGAGGGCACTGCTGTTGAGACTCATGTCCTTAAGATGATCAATTTGATTGAACAACTTGGACAGCTTGGGTTCGTGATGGATGGGGAGTTAAGCCAAGATTTGATCTTGCAGTCACTCCCGGACACCTTCTCACAATTTGTTGTGAATTTTCACATGAATAAGTTGGACGTCAGCTTGCCTGAGTTACTTAACATGTTGAAAACTGCTGAAGGTCACTTCTCATCTAACAAGAACCAAGTCTTACTAGTGGATGATTCTTCCAAGAAAAGGAAGAGGCCCAAGGTATCTTCTGAAAAGAAGAAAAACAAGAAGGCTAAGGGTAAGGCGAAGAAAAAGGATAATAAGAAACCTGATCCAGATAGCAAAGAAATTTGCTACCATTGCAATAAGCCGGGACATTGGAAGAGGAACTGCAAGGAGTATCTTGCGGGCCAAAAGAAGCTTGGAGAAGCTTCGACTTCTGATCTAGGTTTGTTCATGATTGAAATTAATTTTTCTGAAAGTCAAAATTCTACTTGGGTATTGGATACCGGCTGTAGTTCTCACATATGTAATAATATGCAGGGACTAAGCAGAAGTAGGAAGCTGAACAAGGATGAAGTCGTCCTACGAGTTGGGAATGGAGCAAAGGTTGCTGCATTGGCTGTAGGGACTTATTGTTTAGCATTGCCTTCGGGCAAGTTCATTAGTTTAAATAACTGTTATTATGTTCCAACACTCATTAGAAACATTATTTCAATTTCTGTATTGGATATGGATGGTTTTGATATTATAATAAAGAACAACAGTTGTTCGATTTATAATAAAAATGTTTTATATGGTGTTGGCAATTTACTGAATGGACTTTACATACTTGACTTGCATGAAAATATACTTCAAATTGAACAAACTAAGAAAAGAAAAAGAGATGATGTTAATTATACCTTTATGTGGCACTGTAGACTCGGTCATATCAATGAAACAAGATTATCCAAGTTGCATAAAGATGGGCTTTTAGAGCTATCTGATTACGAATCATATCCAACTTGTGAATCTTGTCTCATGGGTAAAATGACTAAATCTCCTTTTAGTGGAAAAGGAGAAAGAGTTACAGAGTTGTTAGCGTTGGTACACACAAACGTATGTGGACCTATGACAACGAATGCACGAGGAGGGTATTCTTATTTTATTACTTTCACTGATGATAATTCTAGATTTGGATATGTGTATTTAATGAAATACAAATCTGAATCGTTTGAAAAGTTCAAAGAATTCAAAAGTGAAGTAGAGAAACAAACTGGTAAGAGTATTAAGATTCTTCGATCGGATCGAGGAGGGGAATACTTGACCAATGAGTTTCTCAATTGTCTCAAAGAAAATGGTATAATCTCACAATGGACTCCACCAGGGACGCCACAGTTGAATGGTGTATCTGAAAGGAGAAATCGAAACATTGTTGGACATGGTTCGATCCATGATGAGTTTTACCGACCTTCCCAGTATCCTTCTGGGGTTATGCCCTAGAATCGGCTGCATACCTACTTAACAAGGTACCTACCAAATCCGTCCCAAAGACCCCATATGAGATATGGACAGGGAGGAAAACCAAATCTTAAGTATGTTAAGACTTGGGGTTGTCCAGCTTATGTCAAAAGGTTTGAACAAGATAAGCTAAAGACTAGATCCGACAAGTGTAGATTTGTGGGATACCCTAAAGAAACTGGTAGGGTATTATTTCTATCATCCCAATGATCAAAAGGTGTTTGTAGCGAAACACGCTGCCTTATTGGAAAAGGAGTTTATCCTCGAAGGGGTCAGTGGGAGTAAGATATATCTTTGAAGAAGTTCAAGAACCACAAAATACTCCGGATCAAAGTCAGGTACCTAACCAAGTAGAAGAACCTACTGTACCACAACCTATTCGTAAATCTGGAAGAGTACCGAAGATACCTAAGAGGTATGGATTTCATCATAGAGGATGATGATGAGGTACGCATCATAGATGATGATGATCCATTGACTTACGAAGAGGCTATGAGTAGTGAAGACTCAGAGAAATGGCTAGGAGCCATGAAATCCGAGATGGACTCCATGTATGAAAACCAAGTATGGACTTTGGTTTCACCACCTGAGGGCATTAAGCCTATTGGGTGTAAATGGGTCTTTAAGAGAAAGACTGGAGCAGATGGCAAGGTAGAGACCTATAAGGCCCGACTGGTTTGCAAAAGGTTTCAAACAAAGACAAGGAGTTGACTATGATGAAACCTTCTCACCAGTAGCTATGCTCAAGTCCATTCGGATTTTGCTTGCAATTGCAGCTTATTATGACTACGAGATCTGGCAAATGGACGTGAAAACGGCCTTCCTCAATGGAGAGCTTGAGGAGAATGTATATATGATACAGCCAGAGGGTTTTGTTTCAACGGTTGGAACAAACCAAGTCTGTAAGCTACAACGATCCATTTATGGATTGAAGCAAGCTTCTCGAAGGTGGAACATCCGTTTTGATGAGATAATCAAAAGGTTTGATTTTATCAAGAACGAGGATGAACCATGTGTGTACAAGAAGGTTAGTGGGAGCGCTATATCATTCCTTGTATTATATGTTGATGATATATTACTGATAGGGAATGATGTTCCTATGCTACAGTCGATCAAAATTTGGTTATCTAAACACTTCTCCATGAAGGACTTGGGTGAGGCATCCTATATTTTGGGGATAAAGATCTATAGAGATAGATCTAAAAGGATGCTGGGCTTCACCCAAGGAAAGTACATTGACTCAATGCTAAAGAAGTTTAGCATGGAAGATTCCAAGAGAGGTCTCATGTCGATGAGCCATGGAATATATCTCTCCAAGAAACAGGCCCCAGACACACCTGAAGAGAGAGACCGTATGAGTAAGATTCCTTATGCTTCCGCAATAGGATCTATCATGTACGGTATGATATGTACTAGACCAGATGTCGCTCATGCACTTAGTGTAACCAGCAGATATCAGTCGAATCCAGGAGAAGAGCACTGGAAGGCAGTGAAAAACATCCTAAAGTACTTGAGAAGAACTAAGGATGTATTTCTTGTCTACGGTGGGTCTGAATTGAAACTAGAGGGCTATACAGACTCAAGTTTTCAAACGGACCAAGATGACAGTAAATCCGTTTCAGGGTACGTGTTTACCTTAAACGGTGGCGCAGTGAGTTGGAAGAGTTCCAAGCAGCAAACAGTTGCTGATTCGGTGACAGAGGCAGAGTACATAGCTGCAAGTGAAGCTGCAAAGGAAGCTGTTTGGATGAAGAAGTTCATAACTGAACTTGGAGTGGTTCCTAGCATTAGAGGAGCAGTACCTTTATTCTGTGACAACAACGGAGCTGTTGCGCAGGCTAAGGAACCCAGGTCTCATCAGAAATCCAAACACGTGTTGCGGCGGTTTCATTTGATTAGAGAAATCATTGAAAGAGGAGATGTCACCCTGGAGCGTGTGGACTCTCAAGACAACATTGCAGATCCATTTACTAAAGCTTTAACACAACAGCAGTTTGATCGTCACTTAGAGAAGATGGGTATTAGATACCATGGCGATTGGCTTTAGTGCAAGTGGGAGATTGAAAGTAGTATGCACACAAGCCAATCATATTTGATATGATGTAGCATATACTTTGTAATCTTATTCATTTATTAATAAAGGAATTGATTTTCTTAAAAGGCATTTTATATTATCTACATAGTGCTGTTATATTAAATGTGATAAACCCATAGTTTTGAGCAATGCTTTTAGAATCATGATGGTGATCATGCTAATGAGATCTAAATTCTAGATAGCTCACAAACTAAAAATTGTTCCTAATCATTGGATTACTAAATTGGGGATTAGTGAATCCGGATAGATTAGTACATACGTTGCTTGCTCTTAGGAAGAGGATGATTGATCTCATAATTATTTGTGTGGAGACACTAAAGCAAGTATGTAGGTGCTTATTAGAGAATAAGTTCACTGAACGTGACTCGCTAAGGAATACCTAATGGAGTTTTACTCGCCTGTCAATAGGAATTCCTCTAGTGATAGTAGTACAAGTGATCCTTGGACTTGAGATCATCATAGTATCTTGTGTATGATGAGTTATACTTTGACATGTCCCTTAAGACCTTGTGGGTATAACAAAGGGTATGATTGGGTATAATTAGTTATACATGGAGATAGGTGAATGATCAACAAAGAATCTACCTCGTCTAGTAAAAGATGTGAATGTCCTATGTGATTCGATAAATGATAACTCAGTAGTCCTTGGCCAAGGCAGAATGAAATTAGAAAGGAGTTTCTAATTTGCATTAATTAGAGTTATGCATTTGGGAATCGAAATACATATAATTAAATAAAATAAGACTTGACAGTAAATCCATGTCTTATATTTAATTGGGACATTGTATGGTAGAAGGATTGAATTGTACGGTAACTATCTACTCAAAGGTTCTTTTGTGATTAATGTTGAAATCTATATTATCTGGAAAGTCGTTGATCGCTAAGGGGGCTTACCCTTATTGTAGAATAAATGTTATTTATTTAAATGAATTAAATAGTTTAATTTATTTATTTAAATAAGATTAGAATTGTTCTAATTGATTTATTCACAACCGGTTTAATATGGAGAACCTAAAGGGTCACACCGCAAAAAGGAAAATATTTATTTAAGAAGTAAATGGCATAATGGTAATAATAAGTTAAGTGTATTTAATTTAATCTATGGAGATATAATAAATTAAATAGCTTAATATTTATTATTTAATATTTTGGAAATATTAAATATAAATTAATAAGAGGAGTCTTATTATTATTATTACTATTACTATTATTTAATTCCTAATAGGGATTGGGAATTAATTAATAGAAGTACTCTCCCATGGATTCCTAATTGGATTAGGAGCATTATTAATTAAAGGAGTTTAATTATAATACAAACCCTAAATCCTAAATAGTTTAGGGAAGGGTTATTCCTACATCTATAAATAAGAGGGGTCTTATCATAGATTAGGTGACACACTCTTGCATTAGATTGTGGAGAGCAATTTCTATAGAGATAGAAACTAGGGTTTTGCCAAATACCCAACTTCTTGAATACTTGTTCTTCCTTGGTGGATCACCTCTAGAGGCCAAACACTTGGGTGGCTAACGTTGATCAAAGGAAGGAATCACACCGTAGCATTCGAGGAGAACACGAAGGACTAGGAGTTGAACTTGTACCCGAGGAAGCTTTGTTCTACGAGGGTATAATTCTTATTCTCTTTCTCTTTCGTTTATATCGTTAATTGAGCACATAGATTGATCTTGGTGATGGTTTGTATAAAATTTTTAAAATTTGATTTTATCGCGCTTCCGCACTATTTATGTAATTTGATTACATGATCGCGCTATATACAAACCTAACAGTGGTATCAGAGCCTAATCTTGTGCTAATTATCGATTTTGATGATTCCATGTATGCTTGATATGCGATTGGATCGAAAGTTTTGGGCAGAATAAAAATTTTTCTGAATCAGCGACACGGCGCAACTGCGCCGTCTCCAGTTCATTCTGGAGCGCAGCTGCGCCGAAACCCAAAATCGGTTTTTTTCTGGTGATCAGCGCAGCTGCGCCGTTGCCCAGTTCATTCTGGGCGCAGCTGCGCCGGTAAGCAGAATCTGAAAAATATTATTTTTCTTCAATTAAAATAAATAGTTTATTTAATTGATATAAGTTTAAAATAAAGAGTTTATTTTATCTGGAATAGGATTTCAGATTGCTAAAATTAAAGGAGTTTAATTTGGATTTAGTTTTTGATTAAAATAAAAGAGTTTATTTTGTTTCAAAACTAAATATTAGCAAAACGTTTGCCCATTAATTGATATCAATGGATATATGGAATGGATTTATTATTCATGGGATAAATGTTATTTATTGATACATATAGAGATATGTATGATAATAAATAGGGATTGATTATGGACGATTGACCAATGTGTGATTGGATTTATTTTAGTGGATGCTTGAATGTATGGGTTTTTATAAATGGGGTCTGCGTACCTCGTCTTCTCTAATTTTTCCTTAATGTAAATTCTATCTCCCTCCTATGTACTTCCCCTTGACTGCTGATCAAGGTTTCTATTTATTGTAAATAGCTTTTGTAATAGGACTAGTTAGAATTAATTTTTGAAGAATTGGAGACAAAGGAGCAAGGAGCGCTTGAAGACCCGTTTGTAATGGAGCCCGGGTTTAAATGTAATAGTTATATTTAAATTTATTCTTGCACCCTAGGTTTGACCTTTTGGTTCACTTGGTGGCTCTAGTGAACCAAACTAGAATAAAAATCCATAATCAATCCGGGTAGAATATAGTATTCTATATGTGCATGCTTATTATATATATATATATTATATATTATCCAACATACTTCGCATGTAAAATAATATGACGTGTATTATATATATATATGTGCATGCGCGCTAAACAAGATGAGACTAATAATAACAAACCCCTCAAAGTAATATATTAAGTCTTAAGCGTTCAAAGATATTTGGAATATCGAACGTCGCCTTCTAGCATGGTAAAGCAATAGAGTATTAAATATTTAATATGAGTTTGTTGTGTCACACAAGGTAAGTATTAAATATTTAAGATATTGCTTTATCACATTTGATGCTTATACATAGACTGAACGATCCTGTTTTGTTGTATCACACAAGGACATTGTTTTTCTTTCGAATAAATGAAAATACTAGGTTGGACTTAACTTGGATAATTTTGATTCGGATGTGTCACACTTGATCAAAATCCGAATCAAAATAATCTAAGAGGCAAAATACAAGGAGTTACATAGTGATGTAATTGACAATAGTTGTCTACCTATTTATTTATATATCGTTTGTTGTGTCACACAAGGCTATATACATTTGAAATGGGATCCTTAATCTCACTAGCAAACGTTTAATTAGATTTGTCGAACTATATAAGGAGGGTAATATAGTTTGATGAAAAAAGTGAGAGATACCAATTTAAAATAAAGACCTAATTTCTTTTGGTAATTAATTAAATGAATGTATGCTAAAATGTTGTCTATTTCACATGCAGAATTTAAAAAATGTCAAACTCACTATCACTGCGTAGCATACTTGATGCTAACAAACTGACCGGACCGAATTATACGGACTGGTTAAGGAATCTGAGAATTGTTCTCACTGCTGAAAAGATTTCTTATGTCCTAAATTCGCCAGTCCCTGCAAGTGTTGCAGAAACAGCCTCTGAGGAAGAGATTGCTACTTTTAGAAAGTGGCAAGATGATGCAATCTTAGCTCAATGCATCATGCTCGCATCCATGAGTAACGAGCTTCAGCGTCAACATGAAACTATGGATGCTCCTACTATATTGATGCACCTCAAAGAGTTGTATGGTGAGCAAAGTAGGACTGCTAGATATCAGATATCTAAGGAGCTCTTCCGATCTCGTATGACCGAGGGCACTGCTGTTGAGACTCATGTCCTTAAGATGATCAATTTGATTGAACAACTTGGACAGCTTGGGTTCGTGATGGATGGGGAGTTAAGCCAAGATTTGATCTTGCAGTCACTCCCGGACACCTTCTCACAATTTGTTGTGAATTTTCACATAAATAAGTTGGACGTCAGCTTGCCTGAGTTACTTAACATGTTGAAAACTGCTGAAGGTCACTTCTCATCCAACAAGAACCAAGTCTTACTAGTGGATGATTCTTCCAAGAAAAGGAAGAGGCCCAAGGTATCTTCTGAAAAGAAGAAAAACAAGAAGGCTAAGGGTAAGGCGAAGAAAAAGGATAATAAGAAACCTGATCCAGATAGCAAAGGAATTTGCTACCATTGCAATAAGCCGGGACATTGGAAGAGGAACTGCAAGGAGTATCTTGCGGGCCAAAAGAAGCTTGGAGAAGCTTCGACTTCTGATCTAGGTTTGTTCATGATTGAAATTAATTTTTCTGAAAGTCAAAATTCTACTTGGGTATTGGATACCGGCTGTAGTTCTCACATATGTAATAATATGCAGGGACTAAGCAGAAGTAGGAAGCTGAACAAGGATGAAAGTCGTCCTACGAGTTGGGAATGGAGCAAAGGTTGCTGCATTGGCTGTAGGGACTTATTGTTTAGCATTGCCTTCGGGCAAGTTCATTAGTTTAAATAACTGTTATTATGTTCCAACACTCATTAGAAACATTATTTCAATTTCTGTATTGGATATGGATGGTTTTGATATTATAATAAAGAACAACAGTTGTTCGATTTATAATAAAAATGTTTTATATGGTGTTGGCAATTTACTGAATGGACTTTACATACTTGACTTGCATGAAAATATACTTCAAATTGAACAAACTAAGAAAAGAAAAAGAAATGATGTTAATTATACCTTTATGTGGCACTGTAGACTCGGTCATATCAATGAAACAAGATTATCCAAGTTGCATAAAGATGGGCTTTTAGAGCTATCTGATTACGAATCATATCCAACTTGTGAATCTTGTCTCATGGGTAAAATGACTAAATCTCCTTTTAGTGGAAAAGGAGAAAGAGTTACAGAGTTGTTAGCGTTGGTACACACAAACGTATGTGGACCTATGACAACGAATGCACGAGGAGGGTATTCTTATTTTATTACTTTCACTGATGATAATTCTAGATTTGGATATGTGTATTTAATGAAATACAAATCTGAATCGTTTGAAAAGTTCAAAGAATTCAAAAGTGAAGTAGAGAAACAAACTGGTAAGAGTATTAAGATTCTTTCGATCGGATTCGAGGAGGGGAATACTTGACCAATGAGTTTCTCAATTGTCTCAAAGAAAATGGTATAATCTCACAATGGACTCCACCAGGGACGCCACAGTTGAATGGTGTATCTGAAAGGAGAAATCGAACATTGTTGGACATGGTTCGATCCATGATGAGTTTTACCGACCTTCCAGTATCCTTCTGGGGTTATGCCCTAGAATCGGCTGCATACCTACTTAACAAGGTACCTACCAAATCCGTCCCAAAGACCCCATATGAGATATGGACAGGGAGGAAACCAAATCTTAAGTATGTTAAGACTTGGGGTTGTCCAGCTTATGTCAAAAGGTTTGAACAAGATAAGCTAAAGACTAGATCCGACAAGTGTAGATTTGTGGGATACCCTAAAGAAACTGTAGGGTATTATTTCTATCATCCCAATGATCAAAAGGTGTTTGTAGCGAAACACGCTACCTTATTGGAAAAGGAGTTTATCCTCGAAGGGGTCAGTGGGAGTAAGATATATCTTGAAGAAGTTCAAGAACCACAAAATACTCTGGATCAAAGTCAGGTACCTAACCAAGTAGAAGAACCTACTGTACCACAACCTATTCGTAAATCTGGAAGAGTACCGAAGATACCTGAGAGGTATGGATTCATCATAGAGGATGATGATGAGGTACGCATCATAGATGATGATGATCCATTGACTTACGAAGAGGTTATGAGTAGTGAAGACTCAGAGAAATGGCTAGGAGCCATGAAATCCGAGATGGACTCCATGTATGAAAACCAAGTATGGACTTTGGTTTCACCACCTGAGGGCATTAAGCCTATTGGGTGTAAATGGGTATTTAAGAGAAAGACTGGAGCAGATGGCAAGGTAGAGACCTATAAGGCCCGACTGGTTGCAAAAGGTTTCAAACAAAGACAAGGAGTTGACTATGATGAAACCTTCTCACCAGTAGCTATGCTCAAGTCCATTCGGATTTTGCTTGCAATTGCAGCTTATTATGACTACGAGATCTGGCAAATGGACGTGAAAACGGCCTTCCTCAATGGAGAGCTTGAGGAGAATGTATATATGATACAGCCAGAGGGTTTTGTTTCAACGGTTGGAACAAACCAAGTCTGTAAGCTACAACGATCCATTTATGGATTGAAGCAAGCTTCTCGAAGGTGGAACATCCGTTTTGATGAGATAATCAAAAGGTTTGATTTTATCAAGAACGAGGATGAACCATGTGTGTACAAGAAGGTTAGTGGGAACGCTATATCATTCCTTGTATTATATGTTGATGATATATTACTGATAGGGAATGATGTTCCTATGCTACAGTCGATCAAAATTTGGTTATCTAAACACTTCTCCATGAAGGACTTGGGTGAGGCATCCTATATTTTGGGGATAAAGATCTATAGAGATAGATCTAAAAGGATGCTGGGCTTGACCCAAGGAAAGTACATTGACTCAATGCTAAAGAAGTTTAGCATGGAAGATTCCAAGAGAGGTCTCATGCCGATGAGCCATTGAATACATCTCTCCAAGAAACAGGCCCCAGACACACCTGAAGAGAGAGACCGTATGAGTAAGATTCCTTATGCTTCCGCAATAGGATCTATCATGTACGGTATGATATGTACTAGACCAGATGTCGCTCCTGCACTTAGTGTAACCAGCAGATATCAGTCGAATCCAGGAGAAGAGCACTGGAAGGCAGTGAAAAACATCCTAAAGTACTTGAGAAGAACTAAGGATGTATTTCTTGTCTACGGTGGGTCTGAATTGAAACTAGAGGGCTATACAGACTCAAGTTTTCAAACGGACCAAGATGACAGTAAATCCGTTTTAGGGTACGTGTTTACCTTAAACGGTGGCGCAGTGAGTTGGAAGAGTTCCAAGCAGCAAACAGTTGCTGATTCGGTGACAGAGGCAGAGTACATAGCTGCAAGTGAAGCTGCAAAGGAAGCTGTTTGGATGAAGAAGTTCATAACTGAACTTGGAGTGGTTCCTAGCATTAGAGGAGCAGTACCTTTATTCTGTGACAACAACGGAGCTGTTGCGCAGGCTAAGGAACCCAGGTCTCATCAGAAATCCAAACACGTGTTGCGGCGGTTTCATTTGATTAGAGAAATCATTGAAAGAGGAGATGTCACCCTGGAGCGTGTGGACTCTCAAGACAACATTGCAGATCCATTTACTAAAGCTTTAACACAACAGCAGTTTGATCGTCACTTAGAGAAGATGGGTATTAGATACCATGGCGATTGGCTTTAGTGCAAGTGGGAGATTGAAAGTAGTATGCACACAAGCCAATCATATTTGATATGATGTAGCATATACTTTGTAATCTTATTCATTTATTAATAAAGGAATTGATTTTCTTAAAAGGCATTTTATATTATCTACATAGTGCTGTTATATTAAATGTGATAAACCCATAGTTTTGAGCAATGCTTTTAGAATTATGATGGTGATCATGCTAATGAGATCTAAATTCTAGATAGCTCACAAACTAAAAATTGTTCCTAATCATTGGATTACTAAATTGGGGATTAGTGAATCCGGATAGATTAGTACATACGTTGCTTGCTCTTAGGAAGAGGATGATTGATCTCATAATCATTTGTGTGGAGACACTAAAGCAAGTATGTAGGTGCTTATTAGAGAATAAGTTCACTGAACGTGACTCGCTAAGGAATACCTAATGGAGTTTTACTCGCCTGTCAATAGGAATTCCTCTAGTGATAGTAGTACAAGTGATCCTTGGACTTGAGATCATCATAGTATCTTGTGTATGATGAGTTATACTTTGACATGTCCCTTAAGACCTTGTGGGTATAACAAAGGGTATGATTGGGTATAATTAGTTATACATGGAGATAGGTGAATGATCAACAAAGAATCTACCTCGTCTAGTAAAAGATGTGAATGTCCTATGTGATTCGATAAATGATAACTCAGTAGTCCTTGGCCAAGGCAGAATGAAATTAGAAAAGGGAGTTTCTAATTTGCATTAATTAG
Source organism: Aralia elata (assembly GCA_034770075.1). Lineage (NCBI taxonomy): Eukaryota > Viridiplantae > Streptophyta > Magnoliopsida > Apiales > Araliaceae > Aralia > Aralia elata. Next base: position 73,918,397 of record CM068384.1, read on the forward strand.
AGTTATGCATTTGGGAATCGAAATACATATAATTAAATAAAATAAGACTTGACAGTAAAATCCATGTCTTATATTTAATTGGGACATTGTATGGTAGAAGGATTGAATTGTACGGTAAACTATCTACTCAAAGGTTTTTTTGTGATTAATGTTGAAATCTATATTATCTGGAAAGTCGTTGATCGCTAAGGGGGCTTACCCTTATTGTAGAATAAAATGTTATTTATTTAAAATGAATTAAATAGTTTAATTTATTTATTTAAATAAGATTAGAATTGTTTCTAATTGATTTATTCACAACCGGTTTAATATGGAGAACCTAAAGGGTCACACCGCAAAAAGGAAAATATTTATTTAAGAAGTAAATGGCATAATGGTAATAATAAGTTAAGTGTATTTAATTTAATCTATGGAGATAGAATAAATTAAATAGCTTAATATTTATTATTTAATATTTTGGAAATATTAAATATAAATTAATAAGAGGAGTCTTATTATTATTATTACTATTACTATTATTTAATTCCTAATAGGGATTGGGAATTAATTAATAGAAGTACTCTCCCATGGATTCCTAATTGGATTAGGAGCATTATTAATTAAAGGAGTTTAATTATAATACAAACCCTAAATCCTAAATAGTTTAGGGAAGGGTTATTCCTACATCTATAAATAAGAGGGGTCTTATCATAGATTAGGTGACACACTCTTGCATTAGATTGTGGAGAGCAATTTCTATAGAGATAGAAACTAGGGTTTTGACAAATACCCCAACTTCTTGAATACTTGTTCTTCCTTGGTGGATCACCTCTAGAGGCCAAACACTTGGGTGGCTAACGTTGATCAAAGGAAGGAATCACACCGTAGCATTCGAGGAGAACACGAAGGACTAGGAGTTGAACTTGTACCCGAGGAAGCTTTGTTCTACGAGGGTATAATTCTTATTCTCTTTCTCTTTCGTTTATATCGTTAATTGAGCACATAGATTGATCTTGGTGATGGTTTGTATAAAATTTTTAAAATCTGATTTTATCGCGCTTCCGCACTATTTATGTAATTTGATTACATGATCGCGCTATATACAAACCTAACAGTAACCCCAACAAACGAAAATGGGTTGAGAGTCAGTCCTCCGGGGGAAACAAATCAGGAGGGGAGGTGAAGAAGCCAGGTAGGTGCAGTAATTGTGGCAAGAACCACACGGGAGAATGCATGAAAGGGAAAAGCGTGTGTTACCGTTGTGGACAACCTGGGCATATGGCCCCATAATGCCCTAATAAGTCGAAAGGAGGTTGTTTCTCCTGTGGATCACCTGACCACCAGATCAAGGATTGCCCGAAGAGGAAGGGCGACGCTGGGAGTGGCAACCGAAGCAACAACAACAGTGGAAACAGCAACCGGTTGAACTACGGGCCACCAGCCAGTCAAGCCAACAGGCCAACAGCCCGCACGTTCAACATGACTGTGCAGGATGCCATGGAATCCAAAGACGTGGTGTCAGGTATCATCCCAATCAATGATGTAAATGCATATGTGTTATTTGATTCGGGTGCTACTTGCTCTTTTATTTCCGAAGAATTTGCTAGTCAGTTAAATGTACCTTGTGAAAAGTTAGAACACCCTATGAACGTAGAAGTAGCAAACAAGGAAATTATCCCCGTAGAATGCATTCATAGGAATTGTTGTGCTGAATTGCGAGGATTTAAGCTCAATGTGGATTTGATACCAATTCGGCTGGGAGAGTTTGACGTAATCCTGGGAATGGATTGGCTATCAATTCACGGAGCAGTCATTGATTGTAAGAAGAAATGTGTACACCTAAAGACTTCTAATAAGTCGAAGGTGGTATTCTATGGCAGTAAGTCACCAAAACCATCTTGTTGTCTTACTATGATGCAAACAAGGAGATTACTGAAGAAAGGTTGCGAGTGTTATTTGGCCCATGTGGTCGATACTCGTCAGGTCGGGGATGAAATCGGTCAAATACCAATCGTGAGGGATTTCGCTGATGTCTTCCCCGAGGAACTTCCGGGACTGCCGCCGGATAGGGAAACCGAGTTCGTTATCGATTTGGCACCAGGAACCGCACCAATATCGAAGCCGCCGTATCGAATGGCACCGGTAGAAATGAAAGAGTTGATGATGCAACTGCAGGAACTGTTAGATAAAGGTTACATCAGACCAAGTGTGTCCCCATGGGGAGCGCCAGTTCTGTTTGTAAAGAAGAAAGATGGTTCTATGCGACTTTGTATCGACTACCGGGAGTTGAACAAAGTGACGATTAAGAATAGGTATCCGCTTCCTAGGATTGACGATCTATTTGATCAACTTAAGGGAGCAAAATACTTTTCAAAAATCGACCTAAGAACAGGCTATCATCAGCTGAAGGTGAGGCAGGAAGATGTTCCGAAAACTGCATTCAGGACTCGTTATGGGCACTTCAAGTTTCTGGTGATGTCTTTTGGATTGACGAATGCACCAGCAGCCTTTATGGATATGATGAACCGAGTATTCAAGCAGTACTTGGACAAGTTCGTAGTCGTATTCATTGATGACATCTTGGTGTATTCAGAGACAGAGGAGGAACATGTTGAACATTTAAAGATTGTATTAACAGCTCTCAGGAGGGAGAAGTTGTATGCGAAGTTTTCTAAGTGTGAGTTTTGGTTGCAGAGGGTACAGTTTCTGGGTCATGTCATCGACAAGAATGGTGTTTCGGTAGACCCAGCAAAAGTGGAAGCAGTTATCAACTGGGAACAGCCGAAGACGCCGACAGAGATCCGGAGTTTCTTGGGACTAGCGGGATACTATCGAAGATTCATACAAGATTTTTCAAAGATAGCATCGCCATTGACTAACCTCACCAGAAAAACAGTTAAGTTCGTTTGGTCGGAGAAATGTGAGGAAAGTTTCATGGAATTGAAGAAGAGACTTAGCCAAGCACCGGTGTTGACCTTACCAGACAACACTGGGGGTTTTGTAGTGTATAGCGATGCATCACACAAAGGTCTCGGCTGCGTGCTGATGCAGCACGGCAAGGTCATGGCATACGCATCACGTCAACTGAAGGACTATGAGAAGGGTTACCCGACTCATGATTTGGAGTTAGCAGCGGTAGTTTTCGCCTTGAAGATTTGGAGGCACTACCTATACGGGGAGAAGTGTGAGATATATACAGATCACAAAAGTCTGAAATATATTTTCACTTAAAAGGAGCTGAACATGAGGCAGCGCCGATGGTTAGAATTGATCAAGGACTACGACTGTGAAATTCTGTACCATCCGGGCAAAGCAAATGTAGTGGCTGATGCCTTAAGCAGAAAAGGCAAGGTGAAATTGATGCAGCTGACGGTTCAAGAAGAATTGATAAAGGACTTTGAACGTTTGGAATTGGAGGTTAGGTATCCAATGGAGGCGGACGAAAAAGTGTTCATCGTGACAGTAGGTCCGACTCTACTGGATAGGATACAATAGGCTCAAGAATTTGATGAAGAATGCATTAACATTAAGAAGCAACTATCGGAGGGAAAAACATTGAAGTACAAGATGGACAGCACAGGATTACTGAGATTTGAGGGAAGGATCTGGATACCCTACGTACCAGACTTAAGGGAAGAAATTTTACAGGAGGCCCATAATACGAGATTTTCGGTACATCCGGGTAGCACCAAGATGTATCAAGATCTTCGTCAACATTATTGGTGGCCGCATTTGAAAGGGGAAGTTGCAGAATTCGTCAGCCGATGTTTAACTTGTCAGAGGATCAAGGCAGAGCACCAACAGCCGAGCGGATTGTTGCAACCCTTAGAGATTCCTGAGTGGAAGTGGGAGCACATTACTATGGATTTTGTGGTAGGACTCCCGACAACACAAAAGGGTCTAGACGCCATCTGGGTGATCGTAGATCGGTTGGCCAAGTCTGCCCACTTTCTACCGATCAAGATCAGGTACAAATTGGAACAGCTGGCGAAACTTTACGTGAAGGAAATAGTGTCACGACATGGAGTGCCGGTATCTATTGTGTCTGATAGGGATCCGCGCTTCACGTCAAATTTTTGGAGAAGTCTGCAGGAAAGAATGGGAACACAGTTGAGGATGAGTACGGCGTATCATCCTCAGACGGATGGTCAGAGTAAACGAACAATTCAGACTCTAGAGGACATGCTCCGGGCAGTCGTGATGGACTTAAGTGGCAGCTGGGACGATCACTTGCCACTAGTAGAGTTTGCCTACAACAATAGTTACCATGCTAGCATTGGTATGCCACCGTACGAAGCATTATATGGAAGGAAGTGTCGAACGTCGTTGTGTTGGGATGAAGTTGGTGAACGGAGATTGTTGGGACCTGAATTGGTACAATAAACTGTGGAAATCATTAAAGTAATAAGACAACGGTTAGTGGCAGCCCAGGATCGTCAGAAGAAATATGCCGACTTACATCGTCATAAACGAGACTTTGAAGTTGGTAGCTTTGTGTTTCTAAAGGTATCACCCTGGAAAGGAAAAATCCGTTTTGGAAAGAAGGGCAAATTGAGCCCTAGGTTCATAGGACCGTTCGAGATTTTGAGGAGAATAGGCGAAGTGGCGTACGAGGTAGCATTACCTCCTGAACTTGAGCACATTCACAACGTGTTTCATGTATCAGTGTTGCGTCCGTATAAGCCAGATTACAAGCATGTTATTTCCTATGAACCAATTCAAGTCGAAAAGGACTTATCATACGAGGAGATTCCTGTTCAAATACTGGATAGGAAGGAACAGAGGCTGAGAAATAAAGTCATTCACTCGGTTAAAGTTCTCTAGAGAAACCACGCGGTGGAAGAAGCTACATGGGAACTCGAAGAGAAGATGAGAGCAAATTACCCTCAGTTATTTGAGTGACCTTAGATTGAAATTCCGAGGACGAAATTTTTATAAGGGAGAGAGGATGTAATGTCCAGGAATTTTTAAACATTGTATCGAATTTATTTTAATAAATAAAATTCATTTTATATATATTTCTACGAATTTAATTGATCCATGTAGGTATTTTTATTTAATTACGTGGTCCAATAATTCTCCTTGCCTTAAAGGGACTCACTAATAGGTTGAATAAATTAATGAGTAGCCCTAGCATTTGATTGGCGAGAAAATTAGGATAATTAAATAAATAATTTTATCATTATCGAATTTAATAATTCGAATAACGAATTATGGTTAAAATAAATATTTTAATTAATGAAATTAGTTATCTAATTTGAATACTAGAAATATAATGTTGTTAATTTAATTGGGCCACCTTTCTCTCATAAGGGATTAGCCATTTCCTTCTATTTATTTTTGGATTGGACCCAAATCCTAAATGAGCTAAGCCTAATTCCTACTTATTTCCCGTTGGGCCGGACCAAATGGGTTGGGTAAGTCTTATGAATTAAATCAATGGGTTGAGCCCATTTTGTTTCTTTTGTGTTTCAGTCGGGTGGACTCAAGTAAACGGGTTGAGTTCATTTCTTTCAATTTGGGGCAACTGGTAAGCAAAGTGGGGAGACCGGTTATAGGGTTCAACCGAGCAATCAATTTGGGAAATCAGTCAAGAAGAGGGGGAATCGACAGCAGAGCAAGAGAAGGGATTTTAAGCCCTAGCCTCTCGACCCAGACCTAGCCTCAGTCGAACGGAGAGAAGTGAAGGGGGAAAGTGGGTGACAGGTCGGCGTGATGGGGCTGGTGTGACAGCGTGATGGTTTGAGGGGACCGGCGACGCGACGGAGAACGGCCAGCGACCGAGCAACCAACGGACGGACCAAAGGATTGTTAAGCGCGGCGATTTGACCAGTGAGCGCACACGGCTCAATGAGCTGCCGGCAGGTCAGTGGTTGAGTTGACAACGGGTCGACAGCTTCTCTCTCCCTACCGTCGGTTAATAACTTGGCCAGGTAGGTTATTGCCCAATATTTGGGTAAAATTTTGTCTATAAATTGAGCCCTAAACCCTAATCCAAGGCTGCCGATTCTTTCCCTGTTCTGTGAGTTCCAAATTAAAAATAGAGATTTAAGGTTCGAAATTAGAGTGAATGTCCAGCTGGGTTGAGTATTTTGGACGAAGGAGAAGGATTTCTAGGCGAACAACACCAAGGTATAAAGCAGCTGTATTGGGTTTTCTTTTCTCTTGTGTACTTAGTTTGGTATTGCCGACTGTGTTGGTTGTGCTATATACTGTATTAGTTCTTTATTTGGGAAAAACTGTTGGGGATGAACCTTAAGGGTTCTAGAGTCAGTGGTTTAAATTATACTCTGCTTTGTTCTACTTGTGTAAGATTTGGGAAATTTAGTTATACTGGATTGTATGGGTTCGATTTTGGCAATCTGTATTGGGTGTTCTACTTCCCTGTGTTGAGTAATTTCGTTGCTGATTTGGGTTGCCGTTTTTGCTAGGTTGTTTATATTACACATTGTATTGCATTAGGATGGTTCATTCAATTAAGAAACTGGTATTGGATTTCTTTCGTTTGTGGGTTGGTTCTGAATTGGAAAAACTCTGTTGGGTTAATTATTTATCTGTATTGGACTAATGGTTTGATAATTGATTGGGTTGCGTTGTGTTGTGAACCTCTGTATGAGAACCATAAGGTTCGGGTAGCCTAAATTGGGTATAGGGATGAACTAGTGTTCAATGTCGCTGATTCACAGTCTTGTTAGAAGCGAACACTAGCCCTGTTATTTTGTAATACCATGAAACCAATTATTAACTGTACTGATACACAAATAAAAATAATTATTACGTCATTATTATTAAATAATAATTAAGTAAAGTTAATAAATTAATTATTTATTATTTAATATCTAATAATAAATAAAGATTATAAATATTAAACAAGTAAGGTTAATAGAATGAATATTTAATATTTGATATTAAACACTAAATAAGGATAGTAAATGTTTAATTATTGTTTATTAATATTCAACAGTAATTAGGTAGGAATAAAATAGATTAATAATTAATTGTTCAACTATTATGGGATAATAATTAAATATAAATAAAGTTAATAATTCAATCATTTATTATTTATCCTTAAATAATAAATAAAGCTAATAAATATTTGATTATTGTTTAACTACTATTAAATGATAACCGAGTATGGATAAAATCAATAGATTAATTACTTATTATTTATCCTTAAATAATAAATGAATAGTTGATTTTTGCTTAAATAATAATCAACTATGAATTAAGTTAATAATTTGATTAATTGTCAATAAATGATAAATAAAGATAACAAATATTCAATGAAATAAATTATTTATCAACAAATAATAAATAAAGATAATAAATATTTAATTGTTATTCAATTAATATTTGATAATAATTAAGTATGACTAAAGGTAATGAAATAATTATTATCGTAATAAATAAGGATTGTTAAACCATGTTCAGGGACAGATAAGGGTAATAAATCCGGGAAACCAAAGAATAAGTAATCATGATTAGCTACCATCAATTTAATAGCTAAAGATTATTAATTTCTGTTTAGCTAATGTTAAATAGTAATTAAATATAGATGGTGAATTATACCGGTTGAGTAAAAGGTATAGTGAGAGGTGCCAATATACAACTGTTAATTGATAAATCGACTTTACCCAATGATAGGTCACTCGAGATCAATTAATTAAAGCAAAGTTTATCTGTAGCTGAGCAAACAGGCAAGTTCCCTAACTTCATTCTTTCAGTATATTGAATGAAAGTTCTTCCTTACTCAACTTTTATATTGAGCACTATTTCTAAACCTTATGCATTATTTTTAATTCGTGCAAAAGGTATATATTATTGCAAGTTATTCTTTAAGCTTGAATGTTATCTCCAAGCCTGTTTTAAGTGGTCTAATTACTGTTAAAATTATTCCACATCTTTGTATTTATTGACATTCGCACTTGTGCATTTGAAATTGTATAATTATCTTAAGTTCTGAAATTCACGAACTATTCAGGATTAAGTCTGAACCCTTGACTCGGTCAGGCACGTATGTAAGAGTTTATAAAAGCTATCCGAACCAATCAATGGTAAGGATTCTTAGACTGAATGAACACCCCTTTTATTATAGGGGAGTACCCCATGTACCGTAAATAAGGTACAAATAGCAGAGTTAAATGTTATGCATACACATAGCGTACGCGAGGCTGATCCCCTCAAGTACTTATTCTGTAGCCAGTAACCAGAGGGTCAACTAGCTATTGACTCCTTTGGAAGTTATTGTTCAAAGTCTATTCGACTACCAATTGTTCTAAAAGCATTTATTGTTATTGCTTCTGATAATTGCTGAATTCTCCTTTTGTATTCCCTTCATCATGATATATCCTTATTGTTATACTTTAAACTTGCTGAGCAAACTCGTTGCTCATTCTTGCTATATCATGACTTTATTGCAGCTAAACCCGAGACGTCAGAGAAGAACAAAGGAAAAGAAAAGATGAAGTAATAGACTTCATGTAGTAGATTTTAAATTTACGTATAGTTAATTGCTGTTAATGTAATTTAAACCCTAACTTTTATTTAGGGTATGGATTTGTGTAAGTGTTTAAGGTTTTTTTTGTATTCTGGGACTAGTAACACCTTTGAAATGAACAACGTATGTTTATTATATTCCGCATTTGAGTTACCATATGTTGTTAGAGGTGAATGTTTGTATTGGATCGTGATGACCGGATTCGGGTATTTGGAGACCCGAATTTGGGGGCGTCACAGTCTGTAGCAGCACCCCCAAACTGGACCGAATTCTGCACCATTTGAATGGTTCCTGGTTTAATCTCAAAGGTATTTGCTGCTATTGCCGGTCTGACTATGCTAGACTGCAATCCAGTGATGTTTGGCATGGAATAGTCCCTCAAAGCTTTATGTTCCTCTCTTTGCTCGATTCTTTGTTCCTCCGCCATCTTCGGAATAGGTCTTTCTAACTGTGCTTGCAAATTCCTACGCACTTTTGCTTTCCAACCTCTTCCGTCAATATTATCTTGAGCTGGTGTCAATTCTGAGTTGGATGAGCGTGTGTGCATAAAACTTCTACAAGTACCTGAAACCAAAACAAAAATAAAAATAGAAATGAGAAAAGATTAGAGTTGTCTAAGTCAAACAATATAGCTTAAAACTGATGATAATAATAAAAATCTAACGCCTTTCCCCGGCAACGGCGCCAAAAACTTGTTGCCTCTTTTTAAGTCTTTAATAAAAGAGCTCTAACTCGTGCAAGTATACACGGTCAACAAGTAATACAGAGGAAGTAGAGTATCGTCCCACAGAGAAAGGTTCAAATCAAATCACTATGCATCAATCTTATCACTTTATTTATTTGCCTAAACTATTGACTAAATTCTGTTGATTAAATTATTTCTAAATTAATTAATAATTAAAGACGCAATTACTAACAAAATATATCAAACTTGGAATTAATGGGATCCTAACTTCATTTAATAGTTCATCTAATTTACAACCATCATGCTAGAAGAATCTCATATCACAAGAAAATAGCCAAGGGCACTAAAATAGACATAACCATTTGTCAATGCATTATGACCAATTCATATAATATCCATACTCGATAGACATCATGTAATCACCACTATAATCAAAATCACTATATTTCTATGTGAAATTACAATTATATTGATTTTAAGCACAAACCCTTATTTTGACTCTTATGGTGAAACAGTATATTTCTATCTGATTCACAAAATACTAAGCTATCAAATTAAGCCTCATATTCATAAGCTATCATGATTACAATCCAAACTTATATGTTATTTTTCAATTCCATACAAGTACTACAATCGAATGGTGATCAAGCATTCACACATGCAAAACAATCATGATAGAAATTCCTTATGATAAATAAATCAATCTAGCAATCAGGACTGTAATTAAACTACATATTAAAATCCGTTAGAATCCCATAATAGAGATTAGTTCATGACTGAACCAAAAGCCATTATGGGATCAAAACTATCCATGGAAAATAAACAATTAATTGAATTAAGAAGAAGTAGATTGATCAAACCCAATTGTGAATAAATTCCAAAGTAAGCTTAACCCACATCAAAATCCTGAGCTTGAACAAAAGTAATCCACAAAATATCTCTAAGTTCTCTCTAAAGGAAAAAAAATAGAATAATAACAATAATCCCCCTCTCTTCTAATGTTGCCCTAATTACATAAGATAAGCATTAAGTCCTTTTTCGCATCCAATTCTGCTTCTAGTAGATAAACTGCCGCACCTAAACTGCCTTTGGCGCCCTGGCGCCATATTCCAAAATTACCAAAAATGCCCCTAGCTTCAAGTTTAGTTCCCAAACACCTGAATTGACCTTGTTACCCTTCCAATTCCCTCCTGCGCAACATAAACACAAAAACGAATAAAATGATAATAAAAATACTCAAAGATAACAACAAATTAAGCTCAAAAGCACTAAATTCGTAGGTATAAAACCTACTCATCAGGGCCTATAGAACTGTATACATAACCACTATTGGTATGTCACCTTACCGGATTGTATTTGGGAAACCATGTCACCTCCTTGTGGAGCTAGAACACAAGGCTTTTTGGGCGATTAGGCAATACAACATGAGTCTAGATCAAGCTGGAGAGCAGAGGAAGTTGCAGTTGCAAGAGCTCGAAGAATTGAGGAATGACGCTTATGAAAGCTCGAAGATTTACAAGGAAAAGACTAAAGCCTTCTATGACAAACAGATTTTGATAAAGACTTTTGTTGTGGGACAGAAAGTTCTCCTTTACCACTCACGGCTTAAGTTATTTCCAGGTAAGTTGCGTTCTAGATGGGTTGGACCTTTTATTGTTGCTAATATTTTTCAACATGGTGCAGTAGAAATCCAGAGTCCGAGCACAGGGAAGATATTCAAGGTAAACGGTCATCAGCTCAAACCTTTTTATGAAGGATATTAGGTGGAGAACGTTGAGATGATGGACTTGGTGGATCCGATTTATGAGGATTGAGAAGATCGACGTCGGGCTAACGACGTTAAACAAATGCGCTGCTTGGGAGGTAATCCAAGAATTCAGATTTGGTTTTCTATCCCTTTTATTTTATAGTTACATGTTAATTAGTTGCTTCTTCTTTGCATAATTTTCTTACATTAGGGACAATGTAAAGTTTGAGTATGGCGGAGGGGTTTAGGTTTATGTTAATTTATTCTTAGCTTATGCATTGCCTTGAATTGCCTCAAAATAAAATTTTGGAATTTTTTTTTTGGTTTAACTGATTTTATTTGGCTAAGCTTTTAAAGGTTATGGATATAGAATGGAAGTTGATGCTAATTGCAGAATTTGTTTGATGCAAAATCAATTGATGAATGATGATAAATGAGTCAGGACCCATAGTTGACACATTTAGATTTAATTTGTATTACGTGAGTACTTGAATATGGGATACATGTTTACTTGGCTAAGTTTTATGTGGGGTTTGACTATGTGCACTAATTTCATGATTTAGAACTGTTTAGCTGCTTATTTTGTTTGCGAGACCATATGAAAAAAAAGAAGAAGAAGTTAGAAGATTTTGAAAAGAATTGAAAAAAAATGAGAAAGAGAGGAAAGAAAAAAAAGTGCAGAATCATGTGGTGGGTTGAGACGGAGCGTAAAATGCACTCTCCCATAAACACATGTAAATAAGTGAGATGGAGCATAAAACGCACTCACTTGCAAAAGAAAAAAATGTATATAGTGTGAGATGGAGCATAAAATGCACTCACCTATAAGAACTTGAATTTGGAGGTCCTATTAAGTGAAAAATGAATAGCAAAAGAAGCATGTTCTTAGTATTGAGTCAGTGTGCACAGTTGTCATTCCATATGAACTGAGTTGAGTATTTATGTTGATCATATGAGAGATATTTGTGTGATTCTAGTTTGATTTAGAGATGTTCGGTGGGGAATGACGAGGTTGTTGTTGTGAATTGGTTGAAGAAGTGTTGCTCAAATTACTGTTGGTTAGTATTGATATTCATGGATGAAAATTTATTTAAAACCTTTGAGAGTTTGGTTGAATAGAATTCAGTTGATTTCAATATGACCTTTGTTTTGGTTTACACGAGGACATGTGAAGACTAAGTGTGGGGGAATTTTATGAGTGCATAATATTCTATGATTTTGATTCCTTTATGTTTAGTTTTATTATACGTTTTATGTGTATGTGGACTTATTAAGGTGTTTATTGATTTTAGAAGGATTTGGAGCTAAAGGTGGAAAAAGAAGACTTCTCTGTCAAACGAGGCCCCATCCTCGTTTATAGTACAAATACGAGGCCCCGACCCAGACTTCTTTGCAGAACGAGGCCCCAGCCTCGTTCTGAGTACAAAAATGAGGCCCCGACCCTTAATGAGGCCCCAGCCTAGTTATCAGTTATAAAACGAGGCCTCGGCCTCATAGCGCGGATTGAGCTGATTTGTGCGTGATTTAAGGGGTTTTAGCTATCTTTTCCAATTCTAATGTAACTAGGATGTGATCTAGGAGTATAAATAGATGTTCCTAGTCAAATTTTAAGTATTCTATCATCTACATTCAATTGCAAACCTTAGTTTTGGAGAAAGATTGAAGGCATGTCAGACTAAGTTCTCTAATTCAGTTCTAAGGGATGTTAAACCTTATTTACAATTAATGATTAATTGAGTATTCATTATTTATTCCTTCTTATATGAAATTCATTCTTGATAATCTGATTTAATTGTTGAATGTTATTTGGCTTAATTGATTTGATTTATGCATTTTGAATTGGTTAACGAATATCATATGCTAGATTAAGGGATAGTATTGCGTGTAATTGATATTGTTCCTAATCACAAGTATTAATTAGTAATACATGATTGTGGACAAACTTTTGAGTATTGCTAAGATTATCAGAAGACAAGTTAAATAATCCAAACTTGTGTGATTATTGCTTGGAATAGTCTAATTCCCTAGTTTTTAATGCTGCTGTTATATTAAATCTAGAAAGTTTTTTCTAGGTTGTATGATAGTTAGAATCTTGTGAAGAGCTTGTTTCATTGAGTGATAATCTAAGGGGAATTTCGGATAGCAGAGTTTATTGTTATCTAGGACTATTAGTTTCATTAAAGGATAAATATTGATATACTTAATTATTTCATTATTATAAAAGGGCGATACTGAACTGAAGAACTGAAGCTTTAATTCATTATTTATTCAAAATATTTAATTTATGTTTTCATTAGTTAATTAACCAAACTCAAACCCCCCGTTTTATTTACCGTTAGAAATATTAGGATAAATATAAGACAACATCACTTTCTGTGGGATCGACCATTATTTGTCACTATACTGATTTATGTGTTAGTAGAGTAGAAGTAAGGTATTAATTTTGGAGTGTTAACGACAACTCCCACCACCTACATAATGAGAGGTGAGGCGAATTACTAGTGGGAAGCGAACCAGCAGTGGGCTGGAGACGAAATTGTACCATGGGATAGGTTTAAGGAGCTATTCTTCGAGAATTATTTCCCGAAGAGCATGCAAAGTCGTATGGTGGTGAAGTTTCTAGAATTGAGGCAAGAAGAGATGTCGGTAGCATAATACGCCTCCAAATTTAACGAACTCGTGTGTTTTGCACCTCACCAAGTAGACACGAAGGAACGAAAAGCACGACGTTTTGAGCAAGGGCTGAAGCCATGGTTGTATAGTAAGGTATCCGTTTTCCAAATTTATACTTTCAATACACTGTTGAAAAAAACCATAATCACTGAAGGGGGAAGTGAAGCACTAACCCAATACCGTAAGGAGATGAAGAATAAGAAGTTTAGAGGAGATAACAAAGGGGGAAGTAGTGGGGGAAGTAACACCAATAAGAGGAAGTGGGACAGCAACAACATCAACAATCAATCAGGAAGTAAGCAGGGAGGATTTAAGAAGAGAGTCGAAGAGTATAGAAAATGTGGGAAAAACCATATAGGCGAGTGCTGGAAGGGAAGGAAAGTTTGCTACAACTGCGAACAGGAGGGGCATATCTCTCCAAACTGTCCAAGGCCAAAGAATATAAGGGAATGTTTCGCATACGGGTCTGTAGAGCACCAGATTAAGGACTGCCCAAAGAAGGGGACAAGCAGTGGAAGCAACAACAAGGCGGGAAATAACAAGTTAACAATCGGTGGACCAGTGTAGCCCAACTGACCTACTGCTAGGACATTCAATATGATCATCCAGGACGCGGTGGCTTCTACGGACATAGTGTCAGGTATTATTCCGATTAACGATATAAATGCCTACGTGTTGTTCGATTCGGGTGCTACTTGCTCATTTACATCTAAAGAATTTGTCGAACGATTAGAATTATCCCGAGAACAATTAGGGTATAAATTGAACATAGAAGTGGCAAATAACGAAGTGATTCCCGTAGAATCTATATATAGAAACTGTTGTGCAAAAATTAAGGGACATAAACTCAATGTAGATTTGATCCCAATAAGATTGGGAGAGTTTAACATAATCCTAGGAATTGACTGGTTATATAACCACGAGGCAATAATTGACTACCAAAAGAAAAGTGTGAACCTTCATACTCCAAATCGATCTAAAGTAGTGTTTTATGGTAGCACATCGCCTAGACAAACGTATTGTCTGACAATGATGCAGGCCAAGAAATTATTGAGGAAATAATGTGTAGGCTATTTAGCCCATGTTGTAGACACTCATAAAGTGGGAGTAAAATTAAATAGTGTGTCGATAGTAAAAGAGTTTTCGGACGTGTTTTTGAGCAACTTGCTAGGTCTTCCACCCGATAGGGAGATCGAATTTGTGATAGAATTAGTGTCGGGGACGACACTGATTTCGAAGGCTCCGTATTGTATGGCGCCCATGGAAATGAAAGAATTGATGGTTCAGTTACAAGAATTACTAAGGTTATATTCAGCCAAGTGTGTCCATGGGGAGCACCAGTTTTGTTCGTTAAAAAGAAAGATGGACCGTTGTGACTTTGCATCGATTACCGAGAGTAGAACAAGGTAATGATCAAGAATAAGTATCCTTTGCCAAGAATCGATGATCTTTTCGACCAACTGAAGGGAGCAAAGTGTTTTTCAAAGATAGATTTAAGAACGGGTTATCATTAATTGAAGGTACAAAACGAAGACATACCGAAGACGGCGTTCTGAACCCGATATGGACATTACGAATTCTTGGTGATGTCATTCGGTTTAACTAATACCCCAGCAGCCTTTATGGACTTGATGAATCAAGTTTTCAAGTCATATTTGGATAAGTTTGTGGTAGTATTCATTGAAGATATTTTGATTTATTCAAGGACCAATGAGGAGCACGAAGAACATTTGAGGATAGTATTAGAAACACTAAGGAAGGAGAGACTGTATGCAAAATTTTCCAAATGTGAATTCTGGTTGGAAAGGGTATAATTTTTAGGACATGTAATAGATAAGGATGGGATCTCAGTAGATCCTGCAAAGGTAGAAGCAGTAATTGATTAGGAACAGCTGAAGACGCCTACGAAAGTACGGAGTTTTTTAGGGTTAGTCGGGTACTATCGAAGATTTATCCAAGATTTTTCTAAGGTAACGACCCCGTTGACTAATTTAACTAGAAAGGTGGTGAAGTTTGTGTGGACGGAGAAATGTGAAGAAAGCTTTAGGGAGTTAAAGAAGAGGCTGAGTGAGACACCTGTGTTGTCCCTACCAGATGACACGGGAAGTTTTGTAATGTACAGTAATGCATCGCACAAGGGGCTTGGTTGTGTGCTAATGCAAAACAGTAAGGTCATTACGTACGATTCACGTCAGCTGAATGATTACGAGAAGAGGTACCCTACCCATAACTTAGAGTTAGCGGTAGTTTTACCCTTAAAAATTTGGAGGCACTACCTTTACGGGGAAAATGTGAGATATATACGGACCATAAGAGTCTGAAGTATATCTTCACACAGAAGGAGTTGAACATGCGTCAAAGGAGATGGTTGAAACCGATCAAAGACTACGATTGAGAGATCCTTTATCATTCAGGAAAAGCGAATGTAGTGGCAGATGTGTTGAGTCAAAAAGGTAAGGAGAAATTATCAATATTAACGGCTCAGGAAGAGCTAATAAAGGAGATGACATGATTAGAAATTAAAGTGAGGAATCCGAGAGAATCGGGAGAAAAATTATACGCAATGGAGGCTCATCTAACGTTGTTAGACAGAGTGAAAGAGGCACAAGAGATGGATAAGGAATTTGAACGGATAATAAGAAGGATAGCAGAAAATGTGGAAGAGAAAATTAGAATGGATAAGGATGGAATTTAAAGATTTGAGAATCAAGTGTGGGTACCAATGGTGGTAGACTTAAGAGAAGAAATTTTGCAAGAGGCGCATAATTCGGCGTACTTTATTCATCCAGGCAGCACAAAAATGTACCAAGGTCTTCGTCAATATATTTGGTGGCCTAACATGAAACAAGAAGTTGCGCAATTCCTCAGCAAATGTTTGACCTGTCAAAAGGTAAAAGCCGAACATCAGAGGCCAAGTAGTCTACTTCAACCATTAGAAATACCGGAATGGAAATGAGAACACATTACGATGGATTTCATCGTAGGATTGCCCGTTACTCAGAAAGGTTATGATGCCATATGGGTTATTGTAGATAGATTAACGAAGACTGCTCACTTTTTGCCAATAAAGGTGAGGTTTAACTTAAATCAGTTAGCTAAGTTATACATAAAAGAAATTGTGTCGCGACATGGAGTGTCGGTATCGATCGTATCAGACAGAGATCTGCGCTTCACATCAAATTTTTGGAGAAGCTTACAAGACCAGATGGGAACGCAGCTGAGGTTAAGCACAGCGTGTTAGAGTTTATGCCCTAGAGGCCAATTATTTGATGTAATTGCTTAACATTTCTTTTGATATTATATTTGATTGAATAAATGAATTATTTTATTATGGTTTCATTTACTGTGTTATATAAATGTTAGCATAATAAAAGTCCTTAGAATAATGATACAAATTATATAGCTTCAAGTATGTGACTTGAACATGAGATTATATAATTACAATTAGTATCATTACTCTTAAATGTCCCTAGTCGAGTATCATTGTTAATGGGACAACAATGATACATTGAGACTAATATGTGGATTGACTGATGGCCAAATCTCATTGGTTATTAATATATGAGATATTGAGTCAATGCATAGGTACATGTTAGAGAACAATGTACTGGACAGACCCACCATGAGAATTCTACGTGGAGTATTATGCAAAGTGTCATAAGCAATTCTCATAGTGACAATGATGTAATGATCCTCCGACCTGAAATTACTATATTACTACACGGGAATTTATGTACTTTGATATCATCAAATGTCACCTTTAATAGGGTGGACAATAAAGGTGATTATTGGGTACATCATGAATCGTATGAGGAATATGAGTGATCTAGATGGAATTTAACCCTCCTATATATTAGGGGTGTTATCCATAGGCCTCTTGATTGAGTAGGACTATGAAATGCATGGCCATGCTCAAATAGTGATTTGTTTCATTTAGTCTACTCATTGATCAAGAAAACTTAGATTAAATTATGAAGAGTATGACACATTCCATGGCTCGAGTTTAATCTAGGATGTCAAGGTTAAAATGATTAAATTATATTGAAACATTAGTCACGAAAAGGTTGCATCGAATCACCGATCTTATTATTATTTGGGTAGCAGTGATGCATTATTAGATGCCGCTCACTGTTTATAATTTTATAATATGATTTTAAAATTATTGCCAACATAATAATAACCTATAAGGTCACACACTTAGAACGTAAGTAAAAGGGAATTAATTTAAATTGTAAGGATTTAAATATGTCAATATGATTGATAGTATTTAAATTACGAATTTAAATTAACAGGATAATTTGTATATATGTATATTAATTAAGACTTAATTAAAATATAATATATATAAATTCAAATTTTACTTTTCTAATAGGATTAGGGTTTTGGTAATTCTTTTTGCCTGCTATATATATATGATATATCAGCTGTTTTAACGAGAAGGCTACGTGGGAATTGGAGGATAAGATGAAAAGAATTATCCCCATCTTTTTGCTTGACCTTGTGGTGATTCCGGGGACGGAATCCTTATAGGGGGAATGTAATACCCAAGAAATTAAAAGATTATTATTAATGGGAATGAGAATTTGTTTGAGTATAATTATGTGAATTTGTGTGTAATGTGTGATTATGAAGATTAGTTAACTCATGATATTAAATTATGTATAAATTATGAGAAGAGTCTAAGATGAAATTATAAAATGTGTTAAGCTTAAGTTATGAATTAACTAAGCTTAAAGAATGAGCCTTGTGTGGCATAATGATTCATCAACTAAGTGTTAATTAAATGATTGAAGAAGATGAGAATGAGTACAAGTTGATAATATAATAAACTAACTGTGTACCATAAGTTGGGTATGGGATAGTGATGAGTTATTAGGGAATTAAAAGTTTATTAATGTTAAGTGCAAACATATTATGGACGAATTAAGTCAGTTATGAAAGTGAATTGTTATGAATATATAATGGTAGTGTTAAATTGATCATGAAGCTAAGACTGATGGTGAGGATAAATGAATTAATTGTGTAATGTAGTGGACTGCTACAGGTATTTAGCTAGGAGGAGAGTCCAATAGCATATTAAGTTCAGCCCAGGGGAATGTGTTCCTATGTGTTGTTCGGCCAAGATGGAATTAAAGGAGTGAGTCCAAAGCAACTGACCCAATATAAAAAGCTTATATTTCAGCTATATGCTGATATCTAATTAAAAATTAAGATATCAATAGTAACCTCCAGATCTGCCAAGTTGGCCTATAGCCACTCTAAGTTGGTTTACTCCAATCACAAGTAAAGCAAGAATGATTATATTTGTGTGGTTTGAAGAGAAGTTGGTAATGACTTTTTACCAAACCCTTCTTAACCGTTGGGCAAAACAGAATTCTGCTGGGCAAATACGAATGGCAATGGGTAAAATACATATAAGAGCTCTCCAATAAATAGGAGCTTCCAATTTAGTTCAAAACATTGCTTATCATCTCTTAAGTTTACAATAGAGAGAAAAAGAGAGTCTGGAGATAAAAAGAATAAGATAGGAGGAACTCTTGCAGTTCAGAACATAGCAGAGTCTAAGAAGGGAAAAGGCAGTAGATGGTCCATTCAAAGTTATCACTAAGAGAAAAGAACTTCAAGAAGGTATAACCCTCTAACCTTATAATGTTGTTCTGCGATTTTGTGCATTTAATACATTTTAGTTGGGTAGCATAGTTATACATGTTTGATTGTGGGAGGACTATGTGTGGAAAGTATGGTGGATTCTGAAGTCATAAGGTAGTGATGATGGAGGTTATGCATTGATATAAAATGTGTAATAACTTAAGAATAGAATGGAAAAAGACTTTATTAAAACACACCACTAAGAGCACCTTAAAAATAGAACATAACAAAAGACCTGTAATGAGTACAAAGTCTTGTATGCTCATCACCCTGTAGACCATAAGGTAGTGACTGTTAAACCTATGGACTAATTATTGTTAAATAAACAGAAATGTTAACCTTGTTATATGTCATTTGTCAACTTGAACTATCTGTCAATCTGAGAGGTCATCAGTAACCTAACCAAGTGAGTTAAACTCAAGCTTTGAATTTAGAAATATATCAGCTATGACCAAGCCTTATAAACACAAGAATGGTCTATGTCTGACTTGGTGTCTATACTAGGTCTCAATACCTTTAAACTGTGGAAGTTTTCTTAGTCTCAGCTTCCTAAACGAATAAACTAGTGTTCAAGGTCAGTCGTAGAGTGATAGACCCAAGGTTGGTTCTATGTCAAATTTCAACTGATAGTGAACTATTGTAATCTCTTTTAATCTTAATTCCTTGATTCAGTGAACCATATTCAAAGTCAGACTCAATTCTATGTTCATAAGTCAGTTTAAACCATAGAGTATAATCTCTAAATGAGCAGTTAAAGAATATCTTTTAAAATGGAAGTCATAAGATTTTCCTCAGTTCGAAATCGTAGATTGAACCCCAGTCGTAGAGTGACTGGACTGGTCAATCGTAGAGTGACTGAGCCAATCGTAGAGTTAATCGTAGAGTACCAGACACAACTGTAGAGTGTCAGGGACAACCATAGAGTGACTCCTACAAGTCGTAAAGTCAAATTGTAAGGTGCTAAACCCGATCATAGAGTGACTTCTACAGATCGTAGAGCACTTCCACCAAATCGTAGAGTAATTCCACAGACCATATAACACTTCTATGTGATCGTAGAGTGACCTTGCCAAATTTCAGAGTCACTTCAACCAAGTCGTAGAGTGCTAAGACTGCACAATCGTAGAGCTTCAACCCTACGATCGTAGAGTATTGCTCATGAATCGTAGAGTCTTCCTAACAAATCGTAGAGTGCTTCTGCAGAACACCTAGAAGGTTAAATTCTGCTCCATACTTCCTATACATTCCTAAAACAGATACATATTTGTTAGGGATACATCTGAATACTATTAAAACTAAGGGTAAGTAAAGAATGGTTAATGAAACCAGCTAAAGAAACACAGTAAATGACTATACACTTAAAATTTACTAGTAAAGAAGAGTAGGACAAGCTTGTCAAACTAGAATCATGATAATAACAAGTGAGAGATGAGTAAACACATGAAAACTGCATTGTTCATGTATCCTAGTTGTGGGGCCAACTGAGATTATTAAAGTGGTGTGCAACAGAGATTTACCATTAGAATAACCTATGACTAATGTAGGTCATCCGAAGGAGAAATTAGAGTTAAACAATAGCGGCAGTTCAGGCAAGTTTCTAACTTACACAACTTTATATATTGTGCAAGTTTCTTACACAGACTGTGTATATTGTGCAAGTTCCCTAACTTGTATTAATTATTTATCATGTTCAAATTCTTAACTTACACAATCTTATATATTGTGCAAGTCTTTGAACAAATTAACTAGCATGAAAAGTCATTTGATTATTATAAGTTCCTTTAAAAGTACAGTTGTTGAATACATATCTCATAGGAGATAACCTCTATTGAATATGCTTGTCCGTACATCTATTGTTGGAAATTATTCCTAGATTGAAACTTTTCAGTTTTTATAAACCTTGGTTGAACACCTTTATGAATCACTTCAAAACATCAGTTGTTGATAAGTTGTGTATGTGATTGTTGTGAGAAATGTGTCTAAGCCATTTGATTCGGCTAGACCAAGAAGTAAGTAAGTAAGATTGATAGTGAATCATTAATTCTTTGAGAAATCTATCTGAACCAATTGCTTTTTGGTGAAGGGACTCTTGTAATCTGCTGAGATGAACAACCCTCAAGTGTAAGGGGTATTATTATATATGTTAGGGGACCGACTTGCGCGCTATGACTGAAACGTTATGCATAATGTGGGTGTTACGAGGCTAATCACATCATGTTTCCTGTATTTGGAGGTTTGCAGTAAACAACTGTCAATCCTTCTAATAGAAGTTCATGGTCCTCAATGACCACTCAGTATTAAAGTGCCTTGACTCTGAAATTCTGCAGTCATTATTCTGAATTCATTCAAGTATCTTATGAATTGTTATCAATTGATTGAACTTCTAAAATTATGGAAATTCTTGACATAGCTATTTGTTATTGCTTTTATGCTTGCTGGGGCAAATTTGTTGCTCACCCTTGCTTAAACACAAAATGTACAGTTAAAATAGAGCAGGGTAGTGGCTCGGGGAAAGGGCAAAGCTACAGAGTAACTTTAGCTATTAGATATTAAGTGATTATTATGAATAATTGTATTAAGACTTATGGATTATGTATTTGAAGAACTTAAGGTAAATTATGTAATAGTTAAGGTCGCAAGAACCTGGGAGAAGGATGTAATGATGTAATAATCAATGTGAACCATATATTATTCCACAAATGTATTGATAATTAGATAGATTATGAGTTTGTATCGTTGGAGCACCAAGTTTAGGTAGAGGTATCTCTGAATTTGGGGGCATCACAGACAATAAACTAATTAACAAAATTATGATTGTACTTTATTAAATCACTCATCAAATTAGAATGTTTGAGAGTATATGAACAAATTGAGAGCAATAGAACAAAACTGATGACCTAGGGCTTAATAGTTGTAGTAGTCCTCACCGAGATGTAAAATAATATGTGAATAATTATAGTGATGGAGGACTTGATGTGTGGTTTACCATGTGTATGCATGGTAGTGTAATAAATATAATCGGATTGTGTAAGCTCGAAATTAAAGGGTGTCATATTTAATATATTCCTTTTTTCGGCAAAAAGAATTGTTATTGAATTTAATCTTAATCAATTTAAGAAATTCTTAGGATTTCAGTTTAAATTTTTTTTTGAAAAAAAACGTTAGAAAAATATCAAAAAATATTCGTCGCTCATAAATATTAGAATTACATATATGCCAGAGTTAGGGGGTAACTATTAATATCTAAAAATAAAATTCGTTAACAATCTTTTAAGATACAAAAAAAATGCAAAAACAAAAAAATAATGTCAAAGAAAACAATCGTCCATGATTGAATCAATCTCCCAAAAAGTAAAAAATAAATCATAATAAGAAAAGTTGGGGGAGAATCTCTACCAAAAGCGTGGAGGATCACCCTCCCCAAATCTGAATCAAAAGCTTTTAGGTGGATAGAGAGAAAGAACAGCTGAGTAGAAATAAAAAATCTGTCAATTTGTGATTTAATTTATTTTAACTTTTGAAAGAACAACTATGTACTTGATAGTATTTTATAAGTAGTTTACCAACATTAACTATTTTAATTAATAATCAAAAATTAAATAAAATTATGTCAATTTTAAATTTTAAAAATTTAAAATTTCACATATTATTTATAGAAAAAAAAAAATCAAATGAGATTTTTTTTTTATCAAACGAAAAAAATTAATGAATTAATTAAAATATTAATTATATTCCTTAATTTATATACTTATTTTTTACAACGAGCTAAAAGGATGGTTTGGATTCCATATAATTTAAGTTGGGTAGTTCATTTATTTAGTCCTATAAAAATGAGTTGTATATGTAAAACAAATACTCACTCCTCCGTCCTAAAAAGAGTGACTTAATTTAAATTTTGAAATTAAATTGGCCAATTTTAAAATAAAAAATTTATCCACTTTTTTTTATAAAAAATATGGGTTAAAGACATTAACATTCATAAGAAAAGTACATTTAATTTTTTCACAACATTTAATTTTTGGAAGTTCAAAAATATTAATAATTTGCTTAATTATCAATTTTTAAAATTGATTGATTTGACCAAAAAAGTTAAACTAAGTTATTTTTAGTAGAACGAAGGGAGTAATTTAATTTGTAAAATATTTATATAAACAAATGTCATTATGAAGCACAACGATCTTACAATTACACATATAATTCATTTGTTAAAAACTATCCAATTAAATAAACTAACAATTTTAAAATGTATGAAATCAAGATAAAAATAGATATAGAATGATAGGTAAAAATTGAAAAAAATAAACATAATTTGCTGTAAAAACTACTATTATTATATACTCCCTCCGTCCTATAAAAGATAATCTAAGTATAACTTTCACATAACATAAATTAAAAAAAAATAAAGTAGAGAAAATAGAATAAAGACTAAATTTCAATTTGGACCCTAAATTTTAACTTTAAAATCAATTTTGTACCATAAATTTTATTTTAAATTAAATGCACCATATACTTTTGATGAGAAAATAAAATGCACCCACCACACTATTTTTCAACCAAACATTCACCAGAAGTCTTATTACATCATTAAAATAGGGGTACATTACTCCTGTTTAGGGGTGAGCAATTCGGTTATAACCGAACCGAATAGCTTATTCGGTTATAACCGAAAACTAAAATCTTCTTAATTTTACTATCCGAATAACTAACCGAATTTAGAAATAACAAAATAACCGAATTCGGTTATTCCGGTTAATAACAGAAATTAAGTTCCATTTTATCAAACCTGCACTTGTCATATTTCGATATTCACTATATTAGAAAAGAGAGAAATAATCAGAAAGAACAGAAGTTGGAGTTCCAATTAATTCAATTGTTCCTTAATATCTAAGTGGGCTAGAACTGGAACCCAAGCCAACCAAAAACAAACGTAGAGGGGTTAAACACAAGTGTTTCATGTGAGAAACCAACTCACTGACAAGATTTTATAGAACTTAAAAAAGCGAGCTTCAGCTTCAACCTGACTGAAAGGATTACGACATAAGTTCTAGAAGATGAGTCGCAAAGAGGACGGAGGTGGAAGCCAAACTGCCGAAACGAAGCTGCGGCTGTGAAGAGAGACGAAATTGAGAATTTGAGATTTAAGGATTTGGGTTAGGGCAGTAGAAAGAGTGAGAAAGTCTTAATTTTTTTTAAGTGTCTATTCGGTTAACCGAATACTACAATTTTAGTAACCGTATCCAAATTCGAATACCGGATAGTAAAACGAATATAACCGAATTAAAGAAAAAAACCGAATAATCGAAATAATTCGGCTAAAAAATTTCGGTTATATTCGGTTATTCGGTTTTACTCGTTTTTTTGCTCAGTCCTACTCATGTTTTAATGACATCATTGTAGACACCCAAATTTTGCGCTTCGTATACTAACCATGACAGGAGGGCGAAATCGTCAAATGAACCGGCCTGTGAGAGCGAGGGATGCACAAGTGCGAACACTCGACGCCACCGCAACGATTTGCAAATCAGAACCGACGTGACAGCAGGGCCGTCCGAAATGAGCATGCCCGAATGATGTGGCACGTCTCCCAATGATTCCCGGACTGCAAAATACAAGCCTGTCGGCGAAAACCGATGTCACGATATGAGAATCGAGGTATAGCACGAAATTCGAGAAAATCAGCCCACCCAGCCGCGGATTGATCTGCGGCCAAACGATTAAAATAATGGTGGTGCGCACGGGACTCGAAACCAGGAAACCAGCTGAGTGCGATGGGGGTGGGCCAGCCAGCCGCAGATCTATCTGCGGCCAGCCGCGTGCGGAGTTGGATCTATCTGCGGCTGCGCCCTAAAGCAGCCTATTTCAGCTCAGTTTCTTCATTTCATCCAGGAGAGGTTCAGCAGCAAAAAGAAGGAGGCGGCAAGCAGCAGCGGAAAAACAGGAGGAGAAAACAGCAGAAAATAAGAGAAATTAAGAGAGAAAAGAGGGAGAAATAGTGAGCAATTGTACTCATTTTGTTGAGATTACTTTCATATTTTTTTCTACTCTATTCAATACACAAACTCATACATTATTTGTGGCGATTATTTACAAGGTGAAAAATCCTTTATTTAAGCATTTTGTTTTACCATTTTTGTTAAGCTTTTTGTCATCCAAATTATATTAAATGTAGTTGTTCTTGTATATTGTTGTGAATCCATGGATTGAGGGTTATTAGTGAGGGTTCCCAAATGGAACGAAATTCCTCCTAATGGCCCGATGATATCCATTTGGTGAATTTTTAGCTCGTGGTAATGATGAATTGTGCATAGATTGTTTAGATTGCTATTTTTTAGGATCTTGTGGGTGTGTTGTGTTGTAGCGATTTCGGGATGTGAGCCTAGGAGGCGCGACCCCGTGGTCCAAATCCGATGATGGAATCTTTTGATTATGTAATAAATTCGATGTACCTTTCATTGTAAATATGTAATCGTCGGGCCCTAAAACGACGCCAAGGCCGAGAATCGTGTTTTAAGGCCCCGAAATAGTGAAACTTGTGATTGTAGGCGTTTGGGGTTATTTTGATGGCTTACATGCCCATGAATAGCCCCGACGCGTGTTTATGCTCGATTTGATTTATGAGACGAAATTGATTTCAAAGCCAAATGATAAGATCTTCATAAAATCAATCAAACTAGGCTATTAGCATCACGAGGTTAATAAATGGGAAGTGCTAATGGATGTCGATTTCTATTTCAAACGAGAAAGTTAAAGAAAATCGTTTTCAAATATCATAAGGAATGATTTTGTCAAATAATTGACGTTTTATTAAACCGTTGTGCATAGGGTTAAAGAGATTCTAGAAGTTGCCCATCGTTTGAGTTACGAAAGCAACGTATAGATCTCGATTCCTATTTTGGCGAAGGTTTAAAACTCTTGTTTCACCAAAACGGACACCTAATGAAAATCTCATAGTTTTGACAAATTAAAATCAAACCTTTCTTGTAAAGAATCAAGCTTTCTCGTATGAATCGAAGGACATTCCGAAGCATTCTCAAATCAAGGCACGATTTTCCCTAAAAAATCCAAATGATTCTTTCATACAAACTCACCACAACGTTCACGTAGGCACACACACACACACACGCGCGCACACGCACACGTTTCATGAATTAAAGGATAGGAAAGCATCAAGATTGTGGTAACCGTGTTTCACGGAAGTCGAGGGGTGCCTAACACCTTCCCCTCACTTAAGCAAGCCCCCGAACTCTATGAATCTCGATTCGCAGACCAATTAATTCGGAGTCACATATGAGCCAGCGATTTATAAAAAAACGAAAACTCGGATGAGTTGGTACATCCATTTCAAATATACCAACTGGCGACTCTGGTTAATTGGCTCATCATAAAACACGATCTTTCAAAACCCCGTCGACATCAATGCCGACCTTTTTCCCAAAATCACCTAAAAGGCTAAAAATAGGAAAAGGGAAAGACAAGAGAGAAAGCGAAAAACCGGCGTCGACAGCTGGCGACTCTGCTGGGGACATTAGAGGGCTTAAGCCGCGTTCAAATCTTGATGCTATCCTACCCTTTAAAAATTCATAAATGTGTATGTATGTGCGATATTTTGACTTGTTTTACTTATTGTTGTGTGAATGTGTGCTTTTGTCCAATGAATGAATGATTGAATGGATTTGTTTTACTTTAAAGTAATCATTTGCATACGGTGAGGACGATGAATGTGAATGTATGTTGAGAGAGTACCTCCTCCTGAGGCGAACCTGTCGGTTGCTTATTACTGGACTCGAAGGGGCTGCTCCCCGGAGATGGCTCAGGAAACGCACCACCCAAATCCGCTCCAATCGAAAGGATTCAGACGAGTAGATTGCGAAGATTTGGGGACCTTCATGCCGAAAAGCCCGCGAGAGTAACCCTAGGGTAGGTCAGCCTCTGATAAACCTAACGAAAGGGAAGCTTCTTCATGCCCTTTTATCGTTCAGTCAAATAAATAAATGTCATGCAAATGGCATACAACTGTCATGCCATCATCATCGTAATAAATATGTCCTGTATCATGTGATTGCATCACCTGCACATATAAAGAGAATACTGACATGGTTTTTGCAGGAGGGCAATCCGTGCCACGTAGCAGGGTTTTCTAAAAACTTCCAAATACTATCCTGTCATCAAACACTGACCTTGTTTTGCAGGATAAGATTAAGAGAACCATGAAAGCATGGCATAATGATCACAAAGAACCCGGAGTAGGGGCATATTCGACCACGAAGAAAAAAAAAAAATAATACAAATCAGGCATCAGTGTTGACATGCATCTGCCAACTTGTAGCGGGCACAGTACTAAACTACGGCCCTTGTTTGTTTTGTGAGATGGCCCCTAGGACCCAACTGAGAGATCGTAAGGTCCATACTCCATCCATCCAAATGGCAGAAGTCGGTATCCATGAAACACACTGGTTTCCCTAATTCACACATACGAGATGAGCTTTAGGGGGGAAATTGCGGTACAGACTTGTCCGGCCTATGAGGATCAGATCGGAGGGATCTCCCATAGTGACGCCCCTCATAGGTGAGCTTGGTATCAAAACAGTAAAGAATTCCTTCGAGACGGCTCCTCTCCCAAAAATGCAGATCGGACCGAGGAAAGATAATCCAAAGATGGGCAGTGAAATTCTTCCTAAGCTACGGGA
Organism: Aralia elata; assembly: GCA_034770075.1. NCBI lineage: Eukaryota > Viridiplantae > Streptophyta > Magnoliopsida > Apiales > Araliaceae > Aralia > Aralia elata. The sequence goes on from CM068384.1 coordinate 73,946,314, forward strand.
CCGCTGAGATATCTGGAAAGCCGAAGAAGCCCATAGATTAAGGAACGAAGTGCATGGCGATGTGTGCGAAGCCATATGAGTAGAACATTTTGGCAAAGAAAATCATGTGAACGGGTCACTACTGGCTAACCATGAAAACTGATTGCGATACTCATGTCAGGAAATGCCATCAATGCCAGATCCATACCAATGCGATCCATGCACCCCCTAATAGGCTCCATTGCTTAACTTCACCGTGGCCAGTTGGACCGTGCAGCAGGTGATATCCAGGAGGGGAAAAATCCCCGAGTATGGCAGTGAATCCCGGCCAGTAGAAGATCAATGGGTTTTAAAATTCTGAGTTTCAAATCCCTGCACGCTTATGTCATTTTGTCATGTTATCCAAAAAGAAAATCATGTGCTGAAATGTTTTATATATATGACAAGCATTTCTGTTTTATTTCAGGTACCCCGACTTGAGGCATTCTAGCCTGACAAGCGATAGACCAAATTTGAAGGAGGATCACGATTCTGGTATAGAGCTAGATTTCGATCTAATGGGTATCGTGCAGGGCGACACAGATATCAACAATACGCCTAACGGGATCAAGGGATGGGTCGAAGGTAAACCCAAAACCGACCTAGACCAAACCATCGCCATCAAACATCAGAACCCCTAACGATCACAAAGAACCCGGAGTAGGGGCAAATTCGAACACAAAAAAAAAAAGAGAAAAAAAATAGCCGAGTTGTTGAGCCTGTATGGAGATATGTTCGCTTGGTCCCGTGGCGACGTGAGTGGTTTGTCCACAAACGTGATAGGACATCGACCACCCATCAAGGAGGGTTCCGACCAGTTAAGCAAAAGTTGAGAACGTTGAAGCCTGAATGGAGGATGAAAATAAGGGACGAGATTGTCAAGCGGTTTAAGGCAGGAATCATCACGGTGTCTATTTACCCTGAATGGCTTTCCGACAGAATCCCAGTACCACAGCCTAGAGGACGAGTGAGGGGCCGCATCGACTATGGAAATCTAAACGATGCCCTCAAGGAGGAGATATATGACAAATTCAAGATCAAACATTTTGATTCAGTCATTTACCGGCCCAAAATGAATGGGGCAGTAGGGGCTGCGAATAAAACACAAAGACGATCATGGGAAGAATGTCCGCATCTCCCGGGCATACGACAAGAGGGCAGGATCCCGGAAATTCAAAATAAAACGATTTAGTTCTCAAAAGGATCGCGCCCTGCCAAGACGAAGCTATGGGGAATTTCGCTCTAAATTAAAGGGAGCCGTCACGGAAAAAAAAAAAAAAAAAAAAAAAAAAAAAAAAGAAAAAAAATAAAAAAAAAGAAATCAAAAAAAAAAAAATCAAAAATCCCCCAAACCTTTCAACAAGTCAAGGGACCGGATCTTTTGTCAGCTCAGCGAGATGCCGATGCAATCAGTACGAGGGAGATCACAAGAAAAGCAACTTAACACTGGGGCATTTGTCAACTACCCAGAAAATGATGACGTGCAAATTGGCACCCATGCAACAATCCCCTCAACATGCACTAGCATCATCAAATGCTACCTCATGTCATTTCAATCTTCAACGGTACGATCATCTCGCATTTGTCAAGCGTAGTTTTCCCGGGAGACAAATGACCCGCGTGAAAGGGGATTCTATTTGACTTGATGGGAATCGGATTAATTCTGACAAGCAACCGTGGAGCACGATCGTGAGTATGATTAGACGAAGAAGGCTATTCAACCGTTTGATCAGGTACAAGGCCTTAATTCAAAGCAACGTTTGCGACAGAATCGACCTCATGTGACAATCTTCACTTGGCATTGCACAAACTTTCAGTTATGGGGTATAGAACTATGACGACGTTGATGGCAATTAACAACGTAGTCAGACAGTCAATGATTATCAGGCTAATATCAAGAAGTCAGACGGTAAATGATTATCAAGCTAATGTCTCGAATCGTGGCCTGGGTTTATTCGAGTAATTAAGCCCGAGGGGTGTCTCTACACCTGGTGCCCTAAAGCCATCTGGTTTGGGAGTCGCTGGCCCAACACTCGTTACATGGGTAACTCAGAGCCTAAGAAAACGAGCATTACAGTAGAGGAGGCCGAGCAGATTCGAATCGTGGCATGGGCTACTCGAGTAATTAAGCCTAAGGGGGTGTCTCTGCATCTGGTGCCCTAAAGCCGTCTGGTTTGGGAGTGTCACCGGCCCTAACACTCGCTACATGGGTAACTCAAGCCTAAGAAAACGAATCTTGCGCAAGGTCAAGCAAATAATGAATGGGGCAGACCACCAGCTTGTCTCGAACCGTGGCCTTTGTTGCTCGAGTAAATAAATCCGAAGGGGTGTCTGTACACCTAATGCCCCAAAACCGTCTGGTTCGGGAGTCATTGGTCCAAAACTCGTTAAATGGGTGACTTTGAATAGCCTAAGAAAGCGAGACAAGTGAAGTGGGCTAATAAAAAGAAAGGATAATACGAAAAAAACTCTCGACCTTAAACAATGAGTCATGGAAGAGAAACCCCTACTGAGTGCTGCATCGCACAGGGCATTTGTCATATGACGTCAATCCTGCTAAAAACGTTGTTGAGAATGAAGACAGGATACCTTTGACGAGGGAAGGTAGTTCTTTTGAATTCGACCTTACTCACGTACGATGGCCATGAATGCTTGGAGGTGTTCTTACGATTTCATAACTCGTCAAATAGAAAATCATCAACTCACGAGGGATTAATAAAAAAAAAATAATAAAAAAAAAAATAAAAAAAAAATAATACTTCCAATCTAGTACATTCAGAGTTCACAACTTTCTAGATTGTGCGATCAACAGATATTCAATTTCATGTGCTTTAACTGCATTTTTGTCGAAATTTTAATATCTTTGTGTTGAACTAACACTAACGGCCCGAGCCTTCAAGTTTTGGCATTTGTTAGTCATCTGATTTGCAGGATCTAGCAGAGCTGTGGATAACTCAGCACGGTCAGCCTCGCGAGTCTTCAATAGAAATTCTTGATAATAACACGCGTCAAGGCTGGGGCAGTTAAGAATCGTGAAATGGAAGGAAGCTGAGGCTGCACAGAACTTCTCGTCATTGGGCCTCTCCCCAATCCTGACTCTCACTGCCTCGACATCCAAATGATCCACGTGCATGAGCATATACAAGGATAATATAATGCGGGACGACAGCATATCGGCCATCAGAAATGATCAAAAGGCCAAGGAGCCAACATAGTTGTCGATCATCACAGAGAGCGAAACAGACTGCCTCAACTCGATGAAATGAAGACGACCAAGAAAAGACAGAGCACCAGACCGGGATTGAAGTCTAGAAACTACACTTCACAACGAGGCGTGATCCAATCAAATGTTGGCAAACAATGACGACGGTCGAATCGTATCATTTGACTGAACAGGGGTCATCTCTATCTAAACATATGTTGTGCATATGCATCTGTCCATAACATATCTGCCAGATCATGCATAACACCTTTTTCATGCATGCAGGTACGATCAAAATGAAAATCTTCAGGAAAGTACAAGCACATCGCTTTCAACCTCACAAATGATCAGAGTGATGCCTTTTGCGGCATGGTACGTGGACGATATTAGTGGGAGATCCAGGATAAAAGCCGACCAACAATCCCATCCAAAAAAAAAAAAAAAAAAAAAAAAAAAAAAAAAAAAAAAAAAAAGACAAAAAACAACAAACCCTGGGAAGGGCTGAGATCCACGCGAACCACAAAAGATGGTGAGCACCCCTGGGAAGGGCTGATATCCACAAAAAGGAAAAGACAAAAAACAACAAACCCTGGGAAGGGCTGAGATCCACGCGAACCACAAAAGATGGTGAGCACCCCTGGGAAGGGCTGATATCCACAAAAAGGAAAAGACAAAAAACAACAAACCCTGGGAAGGGCTGAGATCCACGCGAACCACAAAAGATGGTGAGCACCCCTGGGAAGGGCTGATATCCACAAAAAGGAAAAGACAAAAAACAACAAACCCTGGGAAGGGCTGAGATCCACGCGAACCACAAAAGATGGTGAGCACCCCTGGGAGGGCTGATATCCACAAAAAGGAAAAGACAAAAAACAACAAACCCTGGGAAGGGCTGAGATCCACGCGAACCACGACAAGATGGTGAGCACCCCTGGGAAGGGCTGATATCCACAAAAAGAAAAAAAAGACAAAAAACAACAAACCCTGGGAAGGGCTGAGATCCACGCGAACCACGACAAGATGGTGAGCACCCCTGGGAAGGGCTGATATCCACAAAAAGAAAAAAGACAAAAAACAACAAACCCTGGGAAGGGCTGAGATCCACGCGAACCACAAAAGATGGTGAGCACCCCTGGGAAGGGCTGATATCCACAAAAAGGAAAAGACAAAAAACAACAAACCCTGGGAAGGGCTGAGATCCACGCGAACCACGACAAGATGGTGAGCACCCCTGGGAAGGGCTGATATCCACAAAAAGAAAAAAAGACAAAAAACAACAAACCCTGGGAAGGGCTGAGATCCACGCGAACCACAAAAGATGGTGAGCACCCCTGGGAAGGGCTGATATCCACAAAAAGAAAAAAAGACAAAAAACAACAAACCCTGGGAAGGGCTGAGATCCACGCGAACCACGACAAGATGGTGAGCACCCCTGGGAAGGGCTGATATCCACAAAAAGAAAAAAGACAAAAAACAACAAACCCTGGGAAGGGCTGAGATCCACGCGAACCACAACAAAGATGGTGAGCACCCCTGGGAAGGGCTGATATCCACACAAAGAAAAAAGACAAAAAAAAAAAAAAACAACAAACCCTGGGAAGGGCTGAGATCCAAGATAACCAACCGGCGACGATAACCGGGGGTTACGAGATGGGCGACCGGCGACGATACCCGGCCCCGACATGACGATCGACCGGCGACGATAACCGGCGATCACGAGATGGATGACCGGCGACGATAACCGGCTCCGACAAGATAACCAACCGGCGACGATAACCGGGGGTTACGAGATGGGCGACCGGCGACGATACCCGGCCCCGACATGACGATCGACCGGCGACGATAACCGGCGATCACGAGATGGATGACCGGCGACGATAAACCGGGCCTCCGACAAGATAACCAACCGGCGACGATAACCGGGGGTTTACGAGATGGGTGACCGGCGACGATACCCGGCCCCGACGAGACAATCGACCGGCGACGATAACCGGCGATTACGAGATGGATGTCCGGCGACGAAAACCGGCTCCGACAAGATAACCAACCGGCGACGATAACCGGGGGTTACGAGAAGGGTGACCGGCGACGATACCCGGCCCTGACGAGACAATCGACCGGCGACGATAACCGGCGATTACGAGATGGATGTCCGGCGACGAAAACCGGCTCCGACCAGATAACCAACCGGCGACGATAACCGGGGGTTACGAGATGGGTGACCGGCGACGATACCCGGCCCCGACGAGAAAATTGACCGGCGACGATAACCGGCGATTACGAGATGGATGTCCGGCGACGAAAACCGGCTCCGACAAGCGGTGACACCTGTAGAATCGTATCAAAAGACTGTACAGGGGTCATTTTTCATTTTAAATGTTGTGTCACATGCATTGAATAAGTGATAATTCTGTACGTGATCCATGCAGGTTAGGTGGCAAGGTCCTAGCCTATCAGAGTCAAAAGCAATGGTTGCCAAGAAATGATGTGCGAGGACGAATTCCAAGGATGCCCTTCAAAGCTAGTCAAGAGAATAACTTCCTTTGATGACAATGGGATGGAATAATGTGATTACGAGAGGGTTGACCGGATGCAAGACCCGGCACTCACACGACAATCGACCGGATACGAGACCCGGCGATTACGAGACGGGCGACAGGTTAGGGATTGGTGCATTGACACCTTTACAAATGTGTTGCATGCCTTACATCTTGCGTTACATCATAAGTTGTATGTGTTGCACTGTCATTCTTATGCACTGTCATTCATGCATCGTGTGTCTACTTCTTTATCATGTTCATTTCATTTAACATTTCATAAACATGATAAAGAGGGGCAGCTGTAGACACCCAAATTTTGCGCTTCGTATACTAACCATGCCAGACAGGAGGGCGAAATCGTCAAATGAACCGGCCTGTGAGAGCGAGGGATGCACAAGTGCGAACACTCGACGCCACCGCGCAACGATTTGCAAATCAGAACCGACGTGACAGCAGGGCCGTCCGAAATGAGCATGCCCGAATGATGTGGCACGTCTCCCAATGATTCCCGGACTGCAAAATACAAGCCTGTCGGCGGAAAAAACCGATGTCACGATATGAGAATCGAGGTATAGCACGAAATTCGAGAAAAATCAGCCCACCCAGCCGCGGATTGATCTGCGGCCAAACGATTAAAATAATGGTGGTGCGCACGGGACTCGAAACCAGGAAACCAGCTGAGTGCGATGGGGGTGGGCCAGCCAGCCGCAGATCTATCTGCGGCCAGCCGCGGATCTATCTGCGGCTGCCCTAAAGCAGCCTATTTCAGCTCAGTTTCTTCATTTCATCCAGGAGAGGTTCAGCAGCAAAAAGAAGGAGGCGGCAGCAGCGGAAAAAGAAGGAGAAAACAGCAGAAAATAAGAGAAATTAAGAGAGAAAAGAGGGAGAAATAGTGAGCAATTGTACTCATTTTGTGAGATTATATTTCATATTTTCTACTCTATTCAATACACAAACTCATACATATTGTGGCGATTATTTACAAGGTGAAAAATCCTTTATTTTAGCATTTTGTTTTACCATTTTTGTTAAGCTTTTTGTCATCCAAATTATATTAAATGTAGTTGTTCTTGTATATTGTTGTGAATCCATGGATTGAGGGTTATTAGTGAGGGTTCCCAAATGGAACGAAATTCCTCCTAATGGCCCGATGATATCCATTTGGTGAATTTTTAGCTCGTGGTAATGATGAATTGTGCATAGATTGTTTAGATTGCTATTTTTAGGATCTTGTGGGTGTGTAGCGATTTCGGATGTGAGCCTAGGAGCGCGACCCCGTGGTCCAAATCCGATGATGGACATCTTTTTGATATATGTAATAAATTCGATGTACCTTTCATTGTAAATATGTAATCGTCGGGCCCTAAAACGACGCCAAGGCGAGAATCGTGTTTAAGGCCCCGAAATAGTGAAACTTGTGATTGTAGGCGTTTGGGGTTATTTTGATGGCTTACATGCCCATGAATAGCCCCGACGCGTGTTTATGCTCGATTTGATTTATGAGACGAAATTGATTTCAAAGCCAAATGATAAGATCTTCATAAAATCAATCAAACTAGGCTATTAGCATCACGAGGTTAATAAATGGGAAGTGCTAATGGATGTCGATTTCTATTTCAAACGAGAAAGTTAAAGAAAATCGTTTTCAAATATCATAAGGAATGATTTTGTCAAATAATTGACGTTTTATTAAACCGTTGTGCATAGGGTTAAAGAGATTCTAGAAGTTGCCCATCGTTTGAGTTACGAAAGCAACGTATAGATCTCGATTCCTATTTTGGCGAAGGTTTAAAACTCTTGTTTCACCAAAACGACACCTAATGAAAATCTCATAGTTTTGACAAATTAAAATCAAACCTTTCTTGTAAAGAATCAAGCTTTCTCGTATGAATCGAAGGACATTCCGAAGCATTCTCAAATCAAGGCACGATTTTCCCTAAAAAATCCAAATGATTCTTTCATACAAACTCACCACAACGTTCACGTAGGCACACACACACACACACGCGCGCACACGCACACGTTTCATGAATTAAAGGATAGGAAAGCATCAAGATTGTGGTAACCGTGTTTCACGGAAGTCGAGGGGTGCCTAACACCTTCCCCTCACTTAAGCAAGCCCCCGAACTCTATGAATCTCGATTCGCAGACCAATTAATTCGGAGTCACATATGAGCCAGCGATTTATAAAAAAACGAAAACTCGGATGAGTTGGTACATCCATTTCAAATATACCAACTGGCGACTCTGGTTAATTGGCTCATCATAAAACACGATCTTTCAAAACCCCGTCGACATCAATGCCGACCTTTTTCCCAAAATCACCTAAAAGGCTAAAAATAGGAAAAGGGAAAGACAAGAGAGAAAGCGAAAAACCGGCGTCGACAATCATAAGACTTCCCGTGAATATTTATTGAAAAATGCTCTAGATGGTGTGTTTTGTTTTTTCGCTAAAAGTATAATATGTATTTAATTCAAAATAAAATTTATGATGCAAATCGATTTTAAGGTTAAATTTTAGGATGCAAATTGAATTTTAATCTAGAATAAACAAGTTCTAATTTTATCCACAATAAAATTTATAGAAATAACGTAAGTACAATATAATTCTTTACCTTATTTAAAAGTAATGCACCCTACTTTTAAAAATAAATAGTCATTATACGATATTTTAAATTTTAAATATTTTTTGAGGGATAATTTTTCGGATGGACTGTAGAGGGAGTAGTATACCGGTAACCAAGAAAGAATAATAATTCTATTCACACAAATTATATATTAAAAAAAATTAGTCACAAATCTTATAAAAAAAATAATAATAAATATGACCTATTATTAGATTTTTTTGTATATTTTTATCGATCAATTCAGGAATTTTATATATTTTTTTATATATTTTTATCGACCAATTCATGAAAGAAGAAAAGGTTGGCGCCAGCTCAACCAGTTTCACATAACACTTGTCACCTTTTCAGCTCCTATGCCACCACTTCACATTCACCCTCTTCCTTCCTCGTGCACATCACAGTGCATCCCCATAAACCCAATTTTGTACTCGCCTTCTCTCTTCAGCAACCATCCATGGAATTAGCAGCAGAAGAGTACTACAAAATCCCAATACTACCACAACCATCACTTTGGCTCACAAAATTATTAAATCTACAAGCAGAAATAATCCACAACTGTTTCTCCTCTCTGTTCTCCCCCATTTTCTCTCTCTTCTCCTTCGCTTCCGACTCCTGCCATCGTGTCAAGGCGGCAAAGGACCGCCCCGACACGGTGGTCCACCGTACCACCGCGGCCAGAGTAATCCCCACTGCAGTGGCCCAGAGCAGTGGTCTCTTGCTGCGGAAGCTGGGGGTGGGGCTTCTTGGTGCTACGTATGTGTGCATTGTTCTGGTGGCGGTGCTGGTGGCGGCGGTGATTTTGGGGGTGGGGTTGGTGCAGTTTGTGGTGGAGGAGCCTGTGTTTGTGAGGGAGAGGTTGTATTTTGATTATGCTGAGCTTCATCCAAACGCGGTCTTAGTTTTGGGAGGGTATAGTGGGACAAAGAAGAAGATGGGTGTGCCAGTTGGTCAGACAATTTATGTGTCTTTAGTTCTTCAGATGCCTGAATCTGATTATAATAGAGAGATTGGAATGTTTCAGGTATTTTTACTTGATTCCATATTTTATTTCTCAAATTATGGTTCATGTTTCTTTTTTTCAGTAGTAGTTTTTATTTTATTTTTTTTGTGTTTATTGAAGGGTTTATTCCTTGACAAATTGTGCTCCTAGAAGCTGCAAATTATTGGCCACAACTAGTCAATTACGAAAAGAAATCACTGAATTTTAGTCTATTCTTTTGTATAACAAAAAAAAAATCTCAATTTTACTCTGTGGCTATGTTAGTTTCTAATTATGTTGCTTGGGAGTGGGCTAATTATAGTTGCCATTGGACTAATTATAGTTAAGCACTTTTTATCCTTGAATTGAATTAGTACCATGGACTTTTTTTTTTATTATTATTATTTTTTTTATTTTACTACATCTATTCGAAATTATAGGATCATTACTAACTTTTGAAAGTCAACTTGGGACATTTTCAAACTCAAAATTGAGATAATTCATTCAAAATTATGAAATAATAAATCTCTAATTGAGTAAAGGAATACAATACTCATCATTGTATCGACTACAACAAAAGGAATCCATGTCAATTTTGAGTTTGAAAATGTTTAAGTTTACTTTAAAAATTCAATAATGATCTTATATTTTGGAAGCGAACCGAGAAAGTATTATTTTTGGTTTCTAAGGTAATTTATGAAGACTATATGGTGGTATTAAGTATTACCCTTTTGAGGTACCATATGGCCATAGAAGTAAAAATATAGTGCATGGAATGTCATCTTAGGACTAATCTAAAAATAAAAAAGTGCTCAAGGATATTAAGCTATTAAAAAATAACCAGAAATTGTCCAATCCCAAGTAACATAATTGGAAACAAACATAGCCTACGAGTACTTGTAGCAACACACTTAATTATACTCTATTTAACTCCAAACAAAATACTCAATTTTACTCTTGTTTCGCTCGAAACTTGTGGATATAGCGGTCAAGTTGGATTCTGGTAAACCTCACGTGGTAATTTGCATTTTTCTCAAGTTTATTTTATTTGTCTTTAATTAGTCTTTGACAAGCTTAATTGAGGAAGAGTAAAAGGTATACAAGATTAACTTAAATAGCTTATCACTCGTAAAAGGCTAAAACATTGTGGTTTTGTCTTATAAAAAAAGAAAATTGTGCCTATAATATCTCACAAGTCATAATAAGGTTTCCTTTCCCTTATTTGGCCCCCTATGCTTTAATACTGACTAAAAGAAGTAGAAAAATAGTACTCCCTTCGTTCCCTATTTATTTGATCATTGTTGACTTTTTGAAAGTCAATTTGAGACATTTTCAAACTCAAAATTAAGATGACTCATTAAAAATTATGAAACAATAAAACTTATAATAAGTCATACATTTTACATAGTTTACATTATTCATCATTGTATTGATTAAAATAAAAAAAATCTACGTCAATTTTGAGTTTGAAAAGGTCTCAAATTGACTTTCAAACAATGATCATATAATTTGGAAAAGAGGGAGTAGAACAAAACTTCTTCTCCGTCAACTGATCTCCCTCAAGGAAATTTTCTTGTCTCTCTTCAAATATATTTTGAATTTCTTGACTTTGGTTTGGTGGTTTTTTAAGTCTTAACAACAAAACTGAATCAAATTTCACATTATGGGCATTCTCTTTTCCAATAAATCAAATTCAGTGACACCCTTCACGCATTCGTAACATTCTGCAATATTTTCTTTCTCGGAAGCCATAAAACTTTACACTAAAAAGACAAAATTCATAGACTTCAATCATGTCTTAAGTTGGCAACTCAATTTCAAGTCTTGGAATTGAAACCTAGCATAAAAATTTAATTAAATTTAAATATTGGAATTGCAAATGAACTTTGAATTCCAATTCTGAACCTTGGTATTGAGTTGTCAAACATAGGGATTTGGCTCCTCTCCACTACACTTTCCCTCCAATTTCATTTAATACATCATATTTTTTATCTTAATAATTTTGTTAGTAATGATCAAAATATGTTAATAAATTGTTAATGATATTAGAATCAATTCTATCAAAAATTAGAGTCATTAAAAATATTTTTACCGCAAAGTTTAAAAGAATTTTCAACCATTGAAATTTTGATGAAAAATTCACATGTTCAACAAATGGTGAAAAAGTGTCAGATTTTTTTTTTTTGGAACAATAATACTACTCAATATTATAAATTAATTGTCCTAAAATTATAAAAATATGGTGTATTGGATGAAATTGGAGAGATGGTGTAATGGAGGGAAGCCAAATCCCAAACATAGCTTTTGAACGTAAAATGAATTCTCTAAAGTCATATTTGTTTGCAAGGATAACATTTGAGATTTGAATATTAATCATAAGTTCTTTGTTTGTTTTAAAAATTGGACTTGAGACTATTAGTCATAGATAATAAAACGACTTGGAATGAGGGACTATTTAATACAATGTTCAACTAGGTATTATATTCCCGGGTTAACTGCGCATCGGACCTCGAAGTATGCAACCTTTTGCACTTGGTACCTTCAAGTTCAAAAGTTATCATCCCACTACCCAAAGTAACTCAATCCTCCCAAAACTAACTCATGTTATTTCCGACAAGAAAAGTGGCCTAAATTGCCGCGTTCGGTAGGAGTATAAGTACGGCTTGACCGTATTTTTATACATTTGACTGTATAAAATATTTTTTTTCTCATCTTCATCTTCTTTATGCATGAAACTAAAAAAATTCAAAATCCAAACCCAAATCAAAAGTTTCAAGAAAGTTGCATACCACCAAACCCAAATTGAAAATTTCAACAACAAACCGAAAAGAAATGAAAATCAAGTTTACAAATCGAAAATTGAAAACAACAAAAAGAATCGAATTTGCAAAAAGGGGGTTCCATTTTTGGGGTGGATCTGGAATTGGGTATGTAGCCATTTATGAACTTTAAAGTTCACAAACCCAAAATTCTCTCATCCTTTGAATTTCTTCCTTACTGATAGCATCAAACATCAAAATGGAACCCAAATGCAATTCCAAATGAGATACTACATCACCACGATGTTTCCGCCCCTAAACTCTAATTCCTAAACAAATTAAATGCTTCCTATAAAAATCAAATAAATACTCAAATATCCCACTCAAATACATACTCAACAACAAAAATCAATCCAGATCTACAAAGAAGTTGCCATTGCAACTCAATCATTGAAGCTTCATAACAACTAGATCTACGAAAAGAATACTAAATCGTGGCCAAAAGATGGTTGAGAGACTATTGTTTAGACAGTGACAGGGATAGGGACGAGGAAGATGTCGGAGACGGGGTTAGGGACGAGGAAGACTTCGGAGACGGGAAAGGGGACAGAGAAGGGGACGGGGATGGGGACGGGAACAGAAAGGGGAAGGAGTCGAGAAAAGGGAAGAAATCCAAACCAGATCTAGATCGGGATTCATTGTATTTTATTTTATTTTTAGTTTTGTTTTCATTTTTATCTTGTTAATTGATTGTTATTATTTTTATTACTACTTTATTTGGACTAGTCATTGAGGTGAATTATTGTATTTGAGTTGATGAATTTGATTATTTATTTTATTTTTGAGTAATTAGTTTGCTAATAATTTTATTTGATTTAATTAGTTTAATTAAGTAATTTATTTGACTTAATTTGTTTAGTTAATTATTTTATTTAAGTTAATTATTTTATTTGGACCAATTAGTATGTTAATTATTGTATTTTGTGTTAATTATTTGAGTTAATTACTTTACTTGGTTAGTTAAGAATTAATTATTTATGTATTTTTATACACCTTTAATATATTGTCATTTTTTTTCTTCTATGTATTTTTACTATTTTATTAGGTCAACTACGATACTTATATGATCAAGCGTATTTAAATATTAAATTAGGACACGTGTCTACTTTCCGGCGAAAAAACTGGCTGGAACTCTAAAAAGGGTTCATCGTGCTTACTTAACATTACTTTGGGTAGCGTGATGAGAGTTTTTGAACCTGGGGGTACCAAGTGCAAAAGGGTGCATACTTCGGGGTAAGATATGTAATTAACCCTATATTCGGTACCATTTGGGATTAAAAATTTATGGGCAAAATTAACCTTTACCTTTTTAAAAAAAATGATTGGTGTATCCTATTCTATCCATATACTCACACTACTGAGAATACAATCTCTTTATTATTACTGATAAGGGTATACTAGTCCAAATGATAAGTTTTTATCCAATCCTTTAAATAATTCTGAAAAAAACAAACATAATATGAGATTATTTTAAATTATTTCATGAATAATTCTATTCTAAACAACATGTAACTAGGACGATTAGTAGTCTTGGGATAATATTCAATGAAAATATAGTCTCGAGATAATAATCCTTGCAAACTAACATGGCCTAAGGGTCTAGTCGATAGAACCAATGAACCACGCGAGTTGGGGGTTTAATATTATCATCTTGGAATCTACATAAGATTCACTATTGAAGCCTTTTTAGCACAATAGCAGAGAAGTGACTGGTCAATTGATATTGTGGTAAAGTAAAGAAAGGTTGGAAGAAAGAGTTGATACATTGTGGTGAATGATTCGATGCTAAAGTGAGATATTCATGCGGAAGAGAGGAGAGAGAGAGGAGGTTGGGTTGCGTTGATTTTGTGCGTCAGTTCTATCAGTTTATACAAGGGAGAGATGCAGTCTATGTTAGGCAGGTTTTTTCTTTTTCTTTTTCTTAATTATATTATTATTATTATTATTATTATTTATAATAATCTAAACCAAGATATCTTATATGCTTTTTACTCTAGTTGAAAACACGGTAATTTGGAACTCAATACGATATGTTAACACACAATATGTAAGGTAGCATCTCAATATGGAAGCAAATAGGCTTAATGGAACAATACTTAAAGATATGAGATAAGGAGGTCCGGAGTGAATAGTTTCAAATCTTACTTGTTAGTAAAACATGGGATGAAATTGTATTATTATTTGAGAATAGAAAAGTCTGAAAATATGAAGTCCAATAATTAATTTTGAAACATTCTTTGTGATGCATTTGCATTCAAGGAAAATCTGTTCATCTTATCTTTGTCTGGGGTGGAGCCAAAAAATAAAATTATCGATCGAGGAAAATTTGCAATATTTCTGGTGCATACATGTCAGTAATGCTAGTAACCTTGTATAAATCAGGCTCAAATCTGTGCTCTCTATAACATGCCGCTATATGTGAGCAGTTGTCGTGTAGGGATTGATTGTCTTCGTCTGCTATTGTGATATTTTTTTTTCGTGTTTATTTTCTGATGATACATGTATATTCTCTTCTTCTGGGCTATGTAATAGTCATCCCTTGTTTTGATTAATGTATGAATTATCATTATAAATTTCTCTTTTAAATGTTGTTCTGCTTCTTCTTCAGATGATAATGTAAATTGTGTTTTACAAGAAGACTGATATGTTGAAAGCTAGCCATAGTTAAATTAAACAGCATTCCAAAAATCAAGAAAAATATGCTATTTTTGCTCATGGTTTCTCCCTGTCATTAGTTCTAGTATTCTTCTATTTCACACATCGTAGTATTAATGACCTCAAATTATTATCTACATTTAGCGCCTTCCATTTGTGTTATTTGACCAGTGATTCATTAGTGTGTACCATAAGTAATTGCAGCATTCTTGTTTGGCATTGATAAATCCTTTTATAGAATGCTCAATTTTGATACGCTTTTTATGCGATTTTGATTCATGGGTTGTTTCATCAGTTGGTTGCAGAAGTTATATCAACCAATGGAAATGTAATAGATAAATCCAGCCTCCCGTGCATGCTGCGATTTAGAAGCCTCCCAGTTCGACTCGTGCGAACATCTTTAATGAGCATACCCCTGTTACTAGGAATTACATCTGAAACACAGAGGTTAACAATTCCAATGTTAAGACGCGAGGAGGGGTATCCAAGAACCAAAGCCATCAGAATAACTCTGGTCCCACGGGCTGGAACATCATTTCTTCCACAGCTCTATGAAGCTGAAATACTCGTAAATTCAGAGCTTCCTTGGAGAAAAGAGCTGGTTCATAGGTGGAAATGGACATTTTATGTTTGGACATCCGTGTACATGTACCTTATGCTTCTTATAGTCCTTATTTGTTGCTTTAGGCCACTTATCTTCCCAGTAATGACAACAAGTTTTAGTCACGACAAACATGACCGAGATACAACCATGGAATCACCAAGAGAACGGCTGGCGGGATCCAAAGATACTAGAGAAATTTCAGAGATGTTGAGAAGGTGGAAAGAAAGTGGAAGGAAGAGGAAAGCAATGCTCGAGGGGGTTCTGCTAGAGTCGGTATCATCATCTGCCTCGAGCATTAGTGTGACAAGAGATGATACCAGCACGACTGTTGAAGATGTTGGGGATTCAGAATCTGTATGTTTCGATGAATGAGTCAATCGACAGGTAAACAATGCTTTTCTTTTGAACGTTTTAATCTAATTAAAGGTTACAGCTTTTGTTCTCAAATTGAAAAGTACATACTATTTAGTAGATCGTAGAAACACCATGAATTTGAAATGGAATAGATTTGACTAATATAAGATAGCAAGGTTCCTTTAGACAATTAGGTGCATTTAACATGAAAAAGATATTACTAATATAAAACGTAGCTTAGTGGTTATTCAGAAACTGAAAAACATGTTAACATTATAAGTGGTGTTTGTTTACCTCTTAATATCTCTGAACAACTCCGCATCTGATTCGGTAATAGGGTAAAGTTATTTGACAAAATTTTATTTGCCTCTTATCGTCGCTTAATCGATAAGAGAAAGATATAAATCTAAATCATTAAGAGCTGTCTTTTAATGAAAATTTTAAATCTATGGAGCCTTTGTAAATATTGTACTCTCACCATTCCAAAATTTAAGATTATTATTGATTTTTGAAAAGTTAATTTGAAATATTTTTAAATTTAAAATTGATATTTTTAAATTTAAAAGTCATTCAGATGTTTTATAATTTTTAGTTACCAAATAACTTTTTAAGTTCAAATGTTATTTCACTCAGATGATCTAATTTATTAAGGTATACTAACCATTTAGATTTTAATTACTCAGTTTTATCAAACACCACCTAAGTCTCTTCGGATTTGTATTTCTACTACATCAATTCATAGGAATGGTTATTTAGAATCCTCCGATTTAAAGCACTTCAATTTCAGCTTTGAAATAAATATTTATTGTATTACGTGGAATTCGACTTTAAAATTGTCAAATGTGTTCCATTTTACATTCTTGATATCGAATCACCATTCTTATATAATTAGGTCACTATTTTTATTAATTGAATCACTAATTCTTTTGAGTTTATTAGCATGTAGATGTAACACTAGTGGTCCTTCCAACTGATTATTATTTCTCTGTTCTCGAGTTCTATAAGGAATGGAGTCCTGCTGATTATCTTGCGGGTTCTAACTGAGCTTCTATATCTTCCAACACTTAAAGATACTGCTATTGTTATGGATTATTGTGCAGATTTAGAAGCTAGGAGTAGACATCTTTCATTTTTTTGTAATGCTTTGAAGATATGCGGATGGAAGCTGGCCAAGAGGGATCAATTGAGGCATACATGTACTTATTTTAGCCTAATCCAAGATATTATCTGTGTATGCGCTAAGTTTGATATTTGAATATTAGAACTTTTGTTGAAGCCCACAATAGGGCAAATCTTACAAGACTGGGACTATGTAATGTTTTAAGAAAATGATATATATTATGAATGTGTGTCGATTTTTTGATTGTCAATTACGTAGACAAAAAATAAAAATTAGTGATAAGTTTTTTTGGAGAGAGATTGATTAGGTCGGTCTTCCTTATAATTTTATCTAATCTCAATGTAAAATGTAGAAATAAAATAATGAAGAATATTGATACAACTGAAGCACTCACGGGAACAAAATAAATAAATTATAGAAATAAAATAATGAAGAACATTGATACAGCTGAAGTACTCATGGGAAAACGCTTTGTTTAAGGGGGTTTTAACCTATCTAATCTCAACGTGTTTTGTTGTTCTTCGATATAAAAATACTAAGAACAAAATAAATAAAAATAAATAAATTACACAAATAAAATAATGAAGAATATTGATACAACTGAAGTAGTCACTCACGGCAAAATGCTTTTTTTTCCAGGTGATTTACGTTATTGCAGAGAGATCAATGTTTGATTCGATGTAGCGAGTTGTTTGCATGTCACTTCTAGGATGCAACAACTTAGCATTTACACTGTTACTTTCAATGAAGTCTACACAACTTGAAGAGTCCAAAACTCTATGAATCCCATATTAGTTTATCTTACTCAAAATATTTATCGACGCCGAGAATTCTCTTTATATATATATATATATATATATATATATATATATATATATACAAACGAAATCTCATTTTCCTTTAATTTGGTGTGATTCAGTGAGATATTTGGAAAACGGCTCTTTTGTCGACAAGGTTTGAAAGGTTGAGTTTAGATATGGGCCAATGTGACAGAGTCGCCAGCTGATATAAGTTTAAATAGATGTTCCAACTCATCCGAGTTTTAAGATTTTGAATATAGATGACCCAAAATGTGATTCCATTGCATTGGTTCGCAACCAAGATTCAAATAGTTTGGGGACTTGTTTACGCGAGGGAAAGTGTTAGGCATCCCCTCGATTTCTGTGAAACACGGTTACTACTTTCCTAATTTTTTCTCAAGTTCTGTGCCTAAATGTTTTGTGTCATTTCATAGTGCGTGTGTGCGTTGTTGTCCGATTAATATAACGACAATTTACGCCCAAGTATACGCGGTCAACAAGTAATAAAGAGTAAGTAAAGTATCGATCTCACGAGGAATTATTACTAATGTTTTCCAAGTATTAACTGTAACGACCCCAAATCCGGGTCACCTTGACCCCGGGTTCGGTTCGTCACGATACTACATAAACCATACAATTCTTACAACATAAATGTAATCTCTATAATATTACAATACATCTTAATCTACTCCCAGGTTTTCTAACCTTTAATCGTACACATCATTCTAAATCAGAGTATACAATACATCAGCTTGTAAATATTAGTACGATATTAAAATAATATAATATTGCAACATAGACTTCACTTTCTTGTTTAAATGTCTTTCCTGCAGTCATCTTCTTCTGACCATCCAGGTCCTTTTTCGCTAGCTGCAAAAATCTGTTTGTGGCGTGGGTGAGCAACAATGTTGCCCGCAAGTTTAACAGTTACACATAACACATAAATCATGTATCATGCATGTTTCACAATATTTCCATGTATGACAATTATACATGTAAGCATATTAACACGTAAATCACATATCATCGTGTTTTTCATTGCAAAGTATAAAGTTCAAATTGAACGGTTCATAGAACATTATGTTATAATATAACATCGCAATAACATATAATAACATTTTACACATAAGAGCAAGTTCTGAAAAACTTGCCTCAGTCCGTAGATCATCGCGTATATTATTCGCATCGAATATTTTGTTTTTTTCCTTCGATTGACAACCTAATTTAATGAAATAATATTCATCAATTAAGCACGTTAAATATTATGCTTAAATATTATTAATATAACCATAATACTCCTTATTTGTATATTAATATTATAATTATATAATATTAATACAGTTAAAATAATCATCACAAACATATTAATATTATAATTAAATAATATTAATATACTTAAAATAATCCTCACTTATATATTAATATTATAATTAAATAATATTAATATACTTAAAATGATCCTCACTTATATATTAATATTATAATTAAATAATATTAATATACTTAAAATACTCTTCAATTATATATTACTCCAAACACTTAATACCATTACTTGGATACTTTTAAGTCTCAATGTTTAGATATACAATTTCTCCTAGGCATTTTATCGAGCATGTTGTATGCATTCATTAACAATTTACATGTTATGAACTACATATAAGCACATAACATCAATATTTAACCATCCTTATACACCGGATTCACTATGATCCCCAACATGTCAATGTATGTCATCACATGACAACATATATCATTTTCCAAAATTTTACTTCAAATAAAATTATAAAATCCATTTTCACAATTTCTTTAACAAAACGTTGTTTTCGTTTTTAACGCAACTCCTTCGTTACATGACTCTTTTTGTTCCTTCTTATATCAAATTAAACCTTACTTAGTGTACTACAACCTCATCTAGGCCTTAAAGTCAGACCCGTAACCATTTAAAACAGATTCTGAAATTTCATCAACTAGTCTAGAAAAATTTCATTTTCTGGACAGCTTTAATAAATAATTTATTTCGAACATGATCCGTTCCATAAAATGGCTCAGTCACGCGTGTCCAGCTAGAAAACTTCAATATCTACAACTTTACAGTTTTAAGTTTCTTCAAATTCCAAACACACGAGGCTGCACATCTCAAGGAATGACTAAATTAAAACTATTTCGCGAGAAAACTGGCTGACAGACCCTAGCTCGCTTAAATAGTCATAACTTCTTCGTTATTTACAATTTTTGGGTGATTCCAGCGGCCACGCGAAGCTAACTTCCGTATCTTCAACTTTGTCCTACTGAAAATTTTTCAATTCCCAACACATCGATACAGGAATCGCACGTAAGTGGGCTGACCAAAATTCGTTGGACAATTTTGCATGACAAACTAGATTGGTCATAACTCTTTGCTCCGAAGTCGGAATTAGTCTGTTCCGGAGTCTATGGAAAGCTTATTCAATGAACTATAGCATACCAAAAGCCCAGAATTTTTAGAGAAATATAGCTAGTCCCGAAATTGTTCATTTTTGGGCAGCAGCTCTAGATCATTTAATTTGAGGAAAATAACATTCGATTCTCTCCTTTCGATTTTCATATTTTGAGTTTTACACAACCAAATCAAATGATTTCAAGTTCTATGAATTCATAACTCATAATATTACAACATATTAAATCTATACAATTTTTCATCAATACCCACTATGCGAATCTAAGGATCAAAGAGGAAAGTGACGGTTTTAGAGTTTTAAGAAATTATTTCTCAAATCTAAGTTTAATAACTCATCAAACCTCTAGATCCAACCATGAATCATTATAAATCATGTAGATCTATCATTATCTAGTTCAATCACAACAACCCAACACTAGATCTAAGTTGAATCACAATAAAGTGGGTAAGTTTTGAGTTATACCTTGCGTTCTTCATTTTTTCTTTCTTTCTTTCCATGGATCTTCTTCCATGGTTTCTTCCTATGCTTTCTTCTTCCTCCTTTTTCTCTATTATTGGTAGCCTTCTTCCTTTTCTCCTCTCTCTATTTTTCTAGCTATTTAGCTTAAAGAAAAGAAGTGAAAATGAATGAAATGAAATTATCAAGTCTTGGTTAATCAACCAAGCTTCTCTCTCCTCTTGCAATTATGCTTGCAATAACATTATATACATAATGTATATCTATTCTTTTCTCCCACCACTTAACCAAAGCTAGGTAACCAAAGGTGGTTAAATAAACTAGGGGACAAGGCATTAATTAAAGTAGATGGGACAAGACATTTATTAAAGTAGATGAGACAAGACATTTATTAAAGTAGATGGGACAAGACATTTTGGGCTACTTTGTAAGAGGTGAGAGGCTAGCTATAGCCCTCTCTTGGCCCAAGATGGGCGGTTTCCCCATGCTCCATTTCCCCACACTTTTGTTTTTATTATTCATTTAATTTATATATAAGTATACTTGCAATAATATTACATACACATATGTGTATCTATCTAATCCCTCCACCATTTAACTTAGTTGTAGTTAACTTTCTAACATTTACCTCAATGTCAGAATTCAATCAACCTTAGTTAGTTATCAACTTATTCTCCTTCTCCCAACAATTAACCAAGGTATGGTTAATTCTCTACAAACATGTAATCCCATGGTTACTTACTAATTCCATGTTGATCAATTATTCCCTTATAAGAATTAACCTAGAGTGAATTCACTAACTCCACCTTAGTTAAGTCTCATCTATCATGTATACATACAATTATATATTTATACACATTTTGCTAGCAACTAACCAATGCATGGTTAAAGCTTTAACTTAGTTACTACCTAGGGATACTCAATTAAACCATCTATGATTAATTCTCATCATCACATGCATTCATCTAGCATTTAACCAATGTTTGTTCAATGCCCTCTCTTGTTTACCAACTAGGATTATTCAATTAACCTTACATTGGTTAATTCTCTACAACCTTTCATTTCTCCAACACAAGCTACCAACCTAGCCCATCATAGCTCTCTTACACAACTTACACACATCACCAACTTGTCACTTTCATTCCCTTTTTGCTCCTACCAATGCAACTTTGGATAAAACAAAAGCAAAAGTCTACCCACTTGTTTTAATTAATTTTTTTTTTCCTTTTCTTTTAATAAGAATACTTGCACAATTATATGTATGTATAAATATACTAATGCATATATATATATATACATATACACCAATACATACTCTTCTCTCTCTTTGTTATCTAAACCTTTCATTTATGGAAAGTTTCCAAACTTTCCATTTATGGAAAGTTTCTACCCTTCCATTTCTTTGGGCTTCTTTAACTCAAGGTTGGTTAAAATATGGTCAACCTAGTTTACTCATCCTTTGGCTAATTTGTTGGGTTACTCATAAAACCCTAACACATTAAATCCTTACTCATAGCTTGGGCTTATAATAAATCCCTCTTGGACTATCAATTAACATACATTTGGGCTTATATTTAAATTACCCACTTCACATATAGGCAATCACATATTGGGCTACCATAATTAATCCTCTTATTCAAATTCCCTACATTAATCACACTAGTTAATTACCTAATGATGATCACCCTTCTCGTTTGCCAATCAAGGCCAACATTCAAGCTATGTTAATTCATAACATAGTTTTATCTTGTTTCTCATTAATTAACCTAATTAATTACTCATCTAGGCTTGGATCATTACCATCCTACCCTTCATCCTACACTTTCTATTTATGCAAGGTCCCTAACCTCTTCTTATTGGTGGACATCTATACACCACAACTTTCTTTTTATAGAGAATTCTCAAACTTTTCATTTATGGAAAGTTTCTCCTCTCGTATTTTTGAATAGTAAATACGCTCTTATACTCCATATAAACGCTATTCGGGAATGTGAAAATTCGAAAAGAACGAAGAAGCGTTTCTCGCGTGAATAGTGTTTCCCGCGTTATTTTCTAAGAAAATATTTTTCCTCTACGATTCATTAATGCTTATATCGTATCACATAACACATTGATTAGATCACATAAATCCATCTTCATTGATCACTTAAAATCATAATACACAAATATGTCATTGCTTCTTTAAACTTTCTACTTATGGAAAGTTTCTAGGGTTGCTTCTCTAACCCCATCTAGCATTATACATGTTTGTATACCCATATATCTCTGTATACCACCTTATCAATTCTAGGGTTTCAATCCCTTACATATCGTTTCACACATTTAATTTCTAACACAGAGATTAGGTTAAAGTGTTTAATCATCTCTACACAATCATCTTCTTCAAAACTAGGTTTTAAACTCAACCCTTATAAGGATTCCATCATCAGAACCACTACTACCGAAACGCTCAAGTTCGGATTAACTTGCTAAACTCTTACGACATTTTATTTCATCGGCATAATTCTTAGTTGAATACGTCCTCAATTCATATAAGTTCTTTCAAAACCAAAGAAAATATTGAGTCATTTCTCTACACATTTCTCTGTTAATAATCTAGGTTTTGACTTTAACCTTTATTCAATATTTGAGACCTTATTTACAAGTCTCATAACTATCCAGGATATTACATTAACCTTTTATCATCTCAATCTTATTTAAACTAATGATAATTATTTTTGTTGTTTTGCAATAACGAATATAACAAATAATCAAAGAACTATGAAAAACTTTAAGATAATGAAATCTAATATTAATAAGTCTAAGATTGTAATTTCCCCCAACACTTCATTTAAATATCCTAACTCTCTCTTTTCAACTAGTTAAATCACAAGAATTGTTATCCGAGAAATCACAAGTATATACAAGCCTCTCTCGATGGTCAAATACGTATTTCCCAATGCGGTGTATAGATATATCTCTATTCTACACACTAGCAAGAATCCAATATCAAGAATAATTAACAAGACACGCGTCACCAAATTCTCATTAATCACCCTATCAATTATCAACTTTCGCAATAGAAATCATTAAGCAAGGATTCTCAAATGGATACATGTGGTATTTAGGTATATGTCTATCCTAAATACAATCAAATTATCTTATTCATGAGGGTAATAAATAAAACACATGTCACTTAATTTCATAAATTACCCATAGGAATATCTAATTTTTCACATGATATCATAACAAGGTCTTAACACTATAATCCATTTCTCAAGTTCATATAGGTTCCCAAGGTAATTACTAGCTAGGTAATTAATATATAAAAGCACAAATTAATGATATCCAATCACAAATAATTAACCAACATCAAAGATGAGAACATTCAATTCAAACTATGTATTGGGTTCCATTGAAATCTTAGAAATTGAGTTCTAGTTCATGGTAACTACATAAAACATCCAAATTTGATCTATATATCATCATATTGGATTTACAAAATAAGAAGGAAATACTAGAAATAAAACCACTTTTGAAGATTTTTCTAATGTTGCTTGCTTAAGGGTTGATGATTTCTAGCTTTCCTCCTTGATTTGGTACTCCTTTCTTCATATTGTTCCTTTGATTTTGCTGGGAATTCCTTGTATTGAAAGCCCATTTCTCTTCAATTTTGATGTTTATGTGCAGCCTCCACAAGTCTAGATGCTGATTTTCGAGCCCCTAGATATGTTATAAGTGTTGGGTGTGAGTAACCCCTAGCTTAGCACACCAAAAATGACCAAAAAACCTGCACAATCTGCTGCGTGTCTCCGCGACGAGCTCGCCCCGGCGCCAAATTGACCTAAGTTTCCCCCCGCCGTGGCGCTGTTCTCGCCCCGGCGGTTATCTGTAGCCCGAATCAGTTTTGACATCTGTTGAAAAAATGGCCATAACGTCTTCGTCCGAACTCGGATTAAGGCAATTAAGGAGGCTATGGAAAGCTAAGAAGTAGCTCTACAACTTTTTAACTAGAGTTCGTTGAGATAATGGCCGGAGCAAGGCTCAAATTGGCCTGGAAGCAACTACTGTGTAAAATTCATGCACAATCCGATGGTAAAATGATCATAACTCTCTCATACGAACTTCAAATTGGATGATTCCGGATGTTCTGGAAAGCTAAGACAAAGATCTACAACTTTTGTTCTTTGAGTTATGAGAGATTCGGATTGGATCATGGGTCAAATTGAGAAACAAGCAGCTAGAATGTCAAAATCAAACCAAAAACGCATTGATCCAAGGGGCCTTTATTTCAATTCCTACAAAAAAACGTTAAAACACATAAAAGTATACAAAAACATACAAAAGTAATACAAAACTACATTACACAACAATAAAATGAAAACACATAAAACTACACGAAATGACTTTGGATTTACAAATTATCAAGCTCAAAAGTACCTAATTTGTGTATATAAAACACACTCATCATGCGTCCATTTTAATCCTAGTGGGATTTAATTTGGCTAGGAAGGGACTTTTGGTCTTTAGAAAAAGTTGTTCAAAGTTTTTTTATGTAAAAATTTGTGAGTTTGATTTCTAAACTCGAGTGTGATTGTTTTCAAAAGAAGGTGAGGTTGATTTCTAAACTCGTGAATGTGTCCTCAAAGGTTCGTGAGTTTGTTTTTCTAAAACTCGTGAATGTGTGTCCTCAAAGGTTTGTGAGTTTGACTTCTAAACGCCTAAATGAGTGCCTTCAAAGGTTTGTAAGTTTGGTTTCTAAACTCGTGAATGTGTTAAAATGGCGAGTTTGATTCCTAAACTCTAACGTGTGTTTTCAAGAGAAAGTGAATGAGTTTTTTTTTTCAAGAGTGATTTTTTGAGTGTTTTCAATTTGATTTTTCAAGTGTGTTTTTCAAAATTGACTTTTCAAGTGTGTTTTTCAAAAGTAATTTTTCAAGTGTGTTTTTCAAAAGTAATTTTTCAATAATGTTTTTCAAAAGTGATTTTTCAAATGTGTTTTTCAAATGTAATTTTTCAGATGTATTTTTATCTTGTCCAAAGTCTTTTTCAAGCATTTATTTTTTACTCTTTGAATTTGTTTCATTTTAGAAGGCCTTTAATTTTTTGAAAATCATTTTTTATTACCCAAAGCAAGTAAATGGGCTAGGGTCCACCTTAAGGTATGGTAATTGTCGACTCCAGGATTTTTTTCTCGTTTTAGGTCGTTTTAGAGACCGTGTCGTTAGGGGGTGATTTTGGAAAAATTAACTTTAATGTCGACTGGGTTCGAAAGTTTAATTTTAATGTGGGTCAATTAAACAGAGTCGCTAGTTGGTAAAGATTTAAATGGATGTACTAAGTCATCAGGATTTTTAGGTTTTGATAATCGAGATGGCCCATTGTGTGACTTTGTAAAATTGGTCCGCAACCGAGATTCATAGAGTTCGGGGGCTTGCTTAAGTGAGGGGAAGGTGTTAGGCACCCCCTAACTTTCGTGACACATGGTTATCGCTTTCCTAATATTTTCTTTAAAAAGTTTAAATAAATTGCCTTGAGGATCTTGAGGTGTGTGTTTTGTGTTTTGTGCTTATAGGAATTGTGTCGTTGGGGGGGGGGGAATCTAGGTATCGTTTCCTAAAGTCAATTTGATTTCGTAATTTTGAAGTTAGGATCTATGGTGTCATCTCCTAGATTTGAGTCGAATTGTGAAATTATAAGGTATTTTCTGTAACGACCGGGAATTCTGGGTTTACCTTGTAATTCGAATTTTTTGAATATTAATGGATATATTATATTTTATTAATATTATTTTTGTGTTTCATGTTTAAAGGTTGTGTGACAACCTGGATTATGTGAATGCATGAAATTTTACGTGTTTATAGTTTTGTTTAAGTGAATAATTGATTTCGCGTAGCGTCGCTAAATCACTATTCACGGGCACGTTTCCCGAGGCACTATTCAACGCCATAAATATTTTTTGTGTCCTTTATTTTTCCGATTTTAAATACATTTCATTAATATACGTGGCGAGCGACAATGGAATAATTTTTTTCCATGCGTTCGAAAATTTTGTTTGAGCTGATACGTGATATTAATCCATAATCCGAAAATGTATTATAATGGGTGTTTTCCCGCAATAATACTTGGACAAATTTTCATAATAATTAATTTTTCACCCATACCCAATATTTATGGTAATAACCCATTTTAATTTTTTAATTATGTGGTAGATGTTCAATTGAGCAAATTGGGTACAAAAAGTGAGCAGTTTTGTCGGATATATTTTTTGTGTATTTGAAATATTTATTTTGGCTTGTTAATTCCAAGAGGGAACCAACCCCACACATTTTTAGACCAATCAAATGACAAGGGAAAAAGGAGGAGTGGTCGGCGCAAGCCTAATTTGTGAGAAGAACAAAATTGCATTTGAGCAAACCAAGCTCATTCCTCATTCCCTTCCCAGAAGCCCCTCCACTTCTCCCAATCCATGCCACCACACTTCTCCCTTTCCATGTCCTAAGTTCAGTTGAGAGAGAGAGAGGGAATGAGTTCATGCAGAAAGAAGAAGAAGAACATAAGAAGATGAAGAACATGTGGAGAAGAAGGGGGGAGTTTGGAAAGCGCCACGGTGGTGGGAGGAAGAAGATGGAGCACAGGGAGAGAATTAAGGACTCCAAGCAAAAAAGCTAAGCATCAGGCAATTTTTCTTAGCACCTAGAAAGGATTTACAAGGTAACCAATCGAGCAACCAAACCATCCCATTCCCCTTTTATTGATTTTATATGGGAATCTTTTGATGTTTTTAAGTTGTTCTTCGAGCTGCAAAACATTGGGTTTGAGGAATTCTTGTCAAATTTATTGTTTGTAAATTGTTGGTTGTGGTTTGATTTTTATTGGTTACCCAAAGACATCTTGTATGCTATTAATAACCCTCAAAGTGGAAACAAAATCAAATGAATGATCCGAACCTTCTGGGCTTTTAAAAGGATGAAACTTTGGAACTTTTTGGATAAAAATGACTATTCGGGACCCAAAACGATTTAGAGGACTGTAAAAGCCTTGATTGTGTAATTGTTTTGGTTTAGTTGTTGTAGTAATATTGTAGTTCCATGGGTTATCCTCATAACCAAGTTGGAATGGAGTTAAAAAACAAAATATTTGGTATTGATATTTGATTTTTTGGTGAAGGGAACACCAAGAAACAAACGAAAATAGAGTTTTTTATTTTGTGCTTTGGCTGCAAAAATATATTGGTCCGATGTTAACATTTATGGGTGCTTCTGTATTTTTTGATATGTTGTAGCCCAAGTCCATGTAATTAGGGAGTCCATCAGAGATCTGAAGATTTGGACCAATTTTGCTTGTGTATTGAAGGAGTTATGGAGGTTGGAGTGACGGGATGTCGGAACCGCGAATTGGGGATTAAACCCAGAATCCGGCTACTGTATGAATGGAACGAGACGCCGTAGTGTCATTCATCAAAAGCCCTTACAGCTATCATTCACGCCACAGCGAGGGGAAGGAAAGATGGAGAAAGGAGCACGGACTCACGCTGCAAAACACGGCGTCGCTCTCCATTACTGAGCTTCTAAAAACAGCCTTCCCGCACACGTCAAGCTCGCCATGGGGGAAACAAAGGAGGGGACCCCCCCCTCCAACTAACTACGGCGTCGCAGCGTAACTGAGCCCAAAGTACTAAGCTTCAAACGCCGCAACGTTGAAGCCCTGTCATGGCGGAAAAAACACAACACAACGGGACCTCCGCACTGCCACAACGTGAAGTCCAGTTCTAAGGCTTTTGGCGCTGCAAGCGCCAGTACTCCGTGTCTGGCCTGGGTCAGGTCCAGTCAGACCGGATCACGAGGTCGTGGTTCGGACCTAATGAATTCTTTTTTTTCACAGCGGTCGTTTCCAACACCTTTATATTTTTATCCTAAATAATTAAACAAGTTATAGTTATTTAAACCCTTGCAAAAGAGCCTTAAATGCTTAATTGAATTTCAAATGTCAACACAAAAAGTGGTTGTTGTCTTTAGGCGTAAAATTGAGTAACCTGGTTGCAACATACCGTTTGGCTTCCAGTAGGCTCTGCCCCCCTTAGACCCCCGCCAGCTCTCACCGGGGAGCGAGACCCCCGACTGGGTAGTGGCAATCAATCAAAGTGTTTTTAATATAATGATGCTATGTCTGTTTTTAAATAAAAAACCTAGTCTTTATGTGACGTAATTGTTATAAAAAACGAATGATGTATTTACAATGTGTAGGATATTGATGAGCGTGGTGTTGTAATATGTAAGTCAGCAAAAGCGCATCAGACCAGTTTCTAAACCTTATGCACTATTTTTATTTCGTGCAAACAGGTATATGTTAGGCAAGTTTTCTAACGCTTGTCTAACCCTTGTGTTGGGCAAGTTTCCTTACCCTAACTCAATTTAATATTGGGCAGATTTTCTCAACCGTACAACTTTTATTTATTGTGTGAGTTATTGATTGATTGAGCAATTATTCTATATTATTGCAAGTTCCTTACTCAACTATTTTTATATGAGCAAGTTTCCTATGTTATACAAATGTTGTATATTGTTGCAAGTTTCATGACTCAAATGGAGTTATTACTTTCAAATTATGTTAGTGGATTAATTATTGTAAATTACTCCACATCAAAGGTAATTATTGATATTCGCACCTTGTGCATTTGAATTCGTGATCTGTTGTTGGACTGTGAAACGTGAGTTCTTCATTCATGAACAATTTAAGGAAATAGTCTACGCCATTTGTTTCGGCTAGACACGTACAAGTTATTATTTTTAAAAGCTATCCAACCCGATTGTTGATATGGATTCTTGGACTGAGAGAGCAACCCTTATTTAGGGGATTTTAATGTGTCGCTTATTTGATGCAATCAAAGTTAAATGTTATGCATATACATAGGGTATGAGAGGCTGATCCTCTTGAGTATTACTGACGGGCCAGACATTTAAAAG
Organism: Aralia elata; assembly: GCA_034770075.1. NCBI lineage: Eukaryota > Viridiplantae > Streptophyta > Magnoliopsida > Apiales > Araliaceae > Aralia > Aralia elata. The sequence continues at coordinate 73,975,871 of CM068384.1, forward strand.
GGTTAGTTGAATGACCGATCCTTTGGCCAAAACGTTCATGGTCGATTGGACCACTCAGCAGTAAATAATCAATATTCATTATTTCATTTGAACTTTGATTATATTGTCAACTATTTCTTCAATGTTATTAAATTATTGAACTATGCGATTATTATTCTCATTCATTCATGATATATCTTCCTTTCCGTTTAAACTTGTTGAGCAAAGTAGTTGCTCACCCTTGCTATATCATGAACCTATTGCAACTAAG